>JAAAKG020142091.1:0-11697 GCA_010014905.2 Druon quercuslanigerum
TAAAATCTCAAATATTAATAATAATTTAATCAAAATGGCTCTTAATAAATAATTCAAGGAAAATTTATATTTAATATGAATTATATAGAAAATTTGAAGAATATTTCAAATATCTGTTTTATTTCAGAAAAATATGTTTAAATAAAAGAAATTGTTTAAGAATATTATTCTCTCTGATGCTTATTTATTTTTTGATCATAACTTAAAAGTAAAAGCCAGCTTGCTGAAATTTATATTTCTTATTTATTGCTAACAACAATTTGTGTTAAATTGCATTAATTATTTATTACCTCACCAAGTGAAAAGTTGACAAAAAGTTTAAAAATAAAAAAAAAACAGACCTATCTGGCAGTAATATAGATAAAGATAGATATAAAAAATAATAATAGATAAATAGTTTTAAAAAAATTAGAAAAAATAGCAAATTTCTACCATGAATCAAAAAATAATATTATTAACAATAATAAAAAACTGTTTAAGCAATCTTTTTTACTTGAAATAATTGCTATTTCACTCTAATTGAAAAATGGACAAAAACTTGAAAAATTAAAAAAAAAAACGAAACTATTTGGCATTAATATAGATAAAGATAATTATGAACGATAGTAATTTGTTTAAACAATTATTTTTGGTAAAATCAATTAATTATGAAGTTAGTCCAAGTGAGAAGTAGGCAAAAAGTTCAAGAATTCAGAAAAAACTGTCATTTCCAGGATTATTCGAAGAGAATCTTATTAACAATAATAATGAGTTGATTAAAAAATTATGTTTGTTAATAGTAATAAACTATAAAAAGTGAATATTAAAAATCTTAATATTATTGAGTAAAATATAGGGAGAAATATATTCCTTAAGGTAAAATTAATATGATAACTATATTAAACTAAATTTCTAGTTATTTAGATTTCTCAAATTTTAAATATATATATATATATATATATTATATTAATAAAAAAATAGATGAATTTTTAACTAAATATTTGAATTTTCCACAAAAAAGACAAATTTTTCAACAAAAAATTTAATTTTCAATCAAATAGTTGGATTTTTTATTGAAGAGGAATAGTTTCCAACCAAAAATTGAATAGTAAAATATTTAGTATAAAATATTAATTATCAATTATAATCATAACGAATTTTGACAAGAATAGTTTTTTTTTAACCCAAAGCATGAAATTTCAACTAAAATTATTACTATTTAACAGGAGCAGTTAAATTTTTAACGAAAATTACGGATTTTTCACTGAGAAGATTAATTTTATACGAGTAAGGACAAATTAAAAAAATACATGAATTTCTAATCAAATAGTTGATTTTTTAAATCATCAATAGTTGAATTTTCCACTAAGAAAGATCTTTCATTTAAAAAGGAACAAAAGGTTGAATTTTTATATCAAAAATTAATTTTCTACCGAAAAGGACGATTCTTTAACAAATTACATTAATTAAAATAAAAATAGTTGAAGTTTTAACTAAAAGGATAATTTTTCAATTAAAAATAGAATAGTTAAATTTTCAGCTCCAAAAATTTGTTTTTAATACAGAAAAAACGATTTTTGACTTTAAAACAATTTCCAGATGTCTACATATATTCAAGAATTCTCTGACAAAATTATATGTTTTTTGTTAAAAATAAAAATTTAACTACTCCATATTTAGTAGGAAATTTATCTTATTTATTTGAAAATTTAACTGTTTGGCCAAAAATGCCTATGGATTGTTGAAAATTAGTCTTTTTTTGTATAAAATTAATCTTTTGATTACAAATCTATCTTTTTAGTAAAACTTCATTTCTTTGTTTAAAAATTTTGAATATTAGGATAAAAATTACTTTTAAAAATTAAAATATTTATATGAAACTTAGTGAAGTTTTTTTTATAAATTAATCTGTATTATTAAAAAATTAAAATCTTAAATATTAATATTATTTTAATCAAAAGGCTCTTAATAAATAATTGAAGGAAAATTTACATTTAATATGATCCATATAGAAAATTTGACGAATATTTCAAATATCTGTTTTATTTCAAAAAAATATATTTAAATAAAAGAACTTGTTTAGAATATTATTCTCTCTAATGCTTATTTATTTTTTGTTCATAACTCAAAAGGCAAAGCCGGCTTGCTGAAATTAATATTAATATTTATTATTTGCTCCTAACTGCAAAGTCAAAGAAAAGTTCAAGATTTTAGTAACCCGCAACTTTGTAGCACTTATCTAAGAGAAGACTTTTATAAACAACAATTAATTCTTTAAAGAACTATTTGTGTTATTATTTACAATAATTATTACCTCACCAAGTGAAAAGTTGACAAAAAATTGAAAAATAAAAAAAACGGACCTATCTGGAAGTAATATATATGAAGATAGATACAACAAATAATAATAGATAAATAGTTTTAAAAAAATTAGAAAAATAGCAAATTTCTACCATGAATCAAAAAGAATATTATTAACAATAATATAAAACAATTATCTTTGGTAAATTGAAATCATTATGAAGTTAGTCCAAGTGAGAAGTAGGCAAAAAGTTCAAGAATTGAGAAAAAACAGTAATTTCTAGCATTAATCAATGAGAATCTTATTAACAATAATAATGAGTTGATTAAAAAATTATGTTTGTTAATATTAATGAACTATTATCTCACTCTAATTGAAAATTAGACAAAAAGTGAAAATTTTTTTTTACAAACATCGACTTCCTATCTCTATTCTAAAAGAATATTCCTGAAACAATAATAGTATTTTATGTATTAGAAACAATTTGCATATAAAATCCGGAAAAAAATCATAATGATCACCAAAAATAAGCAAAGTCAATTTTTTCGCTCAAGGGGTTTTTTCGAGAGCCCCATAAAACTGACTTACGGTGGTGTTATTCAAAAAGTAATATTTTATTCGTATTTAGTGGCTAATTGTGAAGAGAAATGTTAAGTTTCAACTGGATTTAGCTAATACTCAGATTTTTAGTTTATTAATTTTTTTTCCATTCTAAATATAATTTTTTTCAAATCAATAAAAATATATTTATTTTTGTATAAATTCAAACATACTTCCGGTCGATATGCATAACAATTAAAAACAAAAATTTTCCCATGCATTTTTGGACCACCCTAGTGGTCACACACGTCATGGGGGTCCGGCTCAATTCACCTGCACCGCATATCTTTAAAACTAACATTAAACACTTCCCCGAATCGAGTCCCTCGTTAACACCATTTCCGGCAAATTTAGCGCCAAACTCGAATTTCAAAAGCTCCCACATAGGCGCGCCGGCGCACCGGAAATGACAGTCTCGCTGGACTCGCGTTATTTTTTATGCACGAGGATCGTGCGAGGGGAACCGAATGGTGGACACCATAGAGAGAGTAACATTTATATTAGATTAAATAAGAACCTCAGATGTGCTAGAGCACGCACTTTGCGTTGAACGAGGGATATATCAATGCTCTCTGCTGAATGGGTTTTATCTGCATCAGCTTCGAATTATCTTGACTATCTGAAACGTATTGATCGTGCCGAAGCAGCTGGAGTTGGTCGACAGTAGCGTCGGGGCAGTCTCGGGGAAAACACACGTGTTACACGCTCGCGAGGATGGGAATGGGGAAGTTTCCCTAAATCGAGCGAAAGTGAGGTGAAAGGGCGCCACGTGGAACGGGGGTGGAAAAAATATATTTCAAAAACGCCATTAAGGTGCACCATAAACTACAATTTCAAAGTCAATTTTTTCTCGTAAAAATATCGTTAAAATCCTTCCCTCGAAAGGAAAATTTATTTTAATGATAGGTAAAGCCCTAGTTGTAAGTTTTCTTAAGATTATTACCATAGGGGAAGCAAAGTCCGTTTTCTCGAAAAGGGGTGACATTTTTTTGTACACGTGGACCATATTTTGATTTATTTAGATCGGAATTTTCAAGTATACTGCTGTTTGTTATTAGGTATTGAAGCTTAAGTTGATGCTAGAAGACGTGACACATTGAAATTGATTTTTTATTTACCGACAAGATTGAGTTAATGATACGCAACTAACCCACTTGGCGGGAAAAATAGCTTTACCGTAAACGCGTAAAAATACCGTGAAATGAATTTTTATATAGTTTTATGGTACGGATATAATACCATTTTAAAAAGAATCCAAAGCAATAAGTGAGCTGGAATGGCTGTAAAATGTAACAGAACAATAAGCTTTACAATATGTTCGAAAATTGAAATAAAACTAAAAAAAATCCTTAAAAAATTTATGTTGTAAAAGAAAATACGAATCTATATATACGTTTATTTCAAATCTTCTTTCATAATATTGCGCGAAACTAAGCGCCATATTCTAGGACAGGGTCCAAATTGCAAAATAAGTTTATTATGATTCAAATTTTGTGCAGTCATTTTGAAATTTAATTTTTTAAATAGAATGCAAAAAATTTATTTTATTTGCTAATTATGCTTATAAACTTATCTTATCTAATTTCCAAGGAGATGCGATTATAAGTGCATTTCATATTTACATAAATTTAAATAATTTCATTGTGCATAGAAGACACTATCATAAAATATGAAAATATATGTACCGAAAAAATTCTTACTTATTGTTATTTATTTGTGTTGTTAATGAAATAAAACCTTCATTTTAAGGTCGTAAGGTCAAGATGACCGCTGGTCATTGAGTTTATTTTTTGACCGAGAATATTACAAATTTTTAGAAGAAAAATCTGTCCAATAACTGAAAGTAAAACAAATATATTACATCATGTAATGCAGTTTGAAAGCAGTTCGATTTCAACTTTTTGTTAATATTAAGTTAACTTTTTCAATAAAGAAATCACTCAGTTTACAAGGAGTTATTCTTAAATCTTTAAACATTTTTTATAGATGGCCTGCATTTCCAAGTTAAAGAATTTTATGCAATTTTGAAGAATTGAATGATTAAAAATTGCTAGCATTTAAAGAAAAAATGGAACAATTTTGAATGTGTTAAAAATTAAACAATAGGCAGATCATAGCGTTGTAAATTAAAATTTTCCAATTCGAAAAGATTACCAGCCAAAAAAATTTAAACGTTTAATTAAAAATGTAAACTATTTCCAATTTGAAATTAATTTCAAATTGTTTTATTCATAATTTAACGCTTTTACTCCATTTTAAATGGAGTTTGATTTTTTATTTACAATGAGCAATTATAAATACAAAATTTATAACTAAACAATTTGGAAGGGAAAGCCTTGAATCATCAAAATTTTAGAGTGCTAAATTTTAGGCTTGGATGTTACAATTCGAATGTATATTTACAAAAAATTTTAACATTTTTTTGATTGAAAATAGCTTAAAAATTTATTTAATTTTTAAATTAAAAAATATAATTTGAAAAGAAAGGGAGGAAATTTTATTATTTAATTTTTCTCTGAATTTGGAGAAAAACTTTATAAATAATTTTATAGCATTTTTATTGAGTTGGAGAAGGAGGAAATTTTGGTACTTTTTTCTAAATCGGAAGATGCCATTTTTAAATTTAGAATTTTTATTGAGTTGAAGAGGGGAATTTTTTTAATTGGAAGAGGATAATTTTTCATTTTTCAGATTTTTATTGATATGGAATTTTTAAATTCAAAAATTTAAATTGAAAAGAAAGGGAAGAAATTTTATTATTTAATTTTTCTCTGAATTCGGAGAAAAACTTTTTTCTTTTGTACATTATTATTGAGTTTAAAACAAGACAATTTTATTTTTTATGTTTATTCTATTGGTAGAGGAATATTTTAAGTTTTTAAGATTTTTATCTAGTTAAAAAAAGCAACTTTTGGTTTTAAATATTTTATTAACTGTCAGAAGGCTCATGTTTATTTTTTAAGATTTTCATTGAGTTTCAAAGAAAGAAATTTTGCTTTTCATATTTTTTTTCTGCATTGGAAAAGGGATATACTTTTATATTTTTACAGAGTTGAAAGGGAGGAAATTTTGTTTAAAAATTTTCCTGAATTTTTTAAACATTTTTTTATTTATAAAATTTGTATTGATTTAGAAAGAAGGAAATTTTCATTTTAAAATTTTTCTTAGCTGGAAAAGGCTTTTCTTTTGTTTTAAAATCTTTTATTATGTTGAAAAGTAGAAAATGGTTTTCAATATATTTTAAATTGGAAGGTAGAAAATTGTAGTGATTAATATTTTATGAATTGAAAGAGAAAAGTTTTTTATTTTTAGGCTTTTTATAGTTGGAATGGAGGGATTTTTTTTTTAATTGTAAGAGGCAATTTTTCTTTTTGGCATTTTTGTTGAGATGAAGGGGGGAACTTTTGATTCTCAATCTTTTTTTCTGTATTGGAATGGGGTTATTTTTTTGTTTTTGAGATTGTTATTGACTTGAATTTAAGAAAATGTTAGGTCTTATTTGTTATAAGTTGCAAAAGGAAAATTTTTTTAATAGAAATTTTGTTTCGAATTAGAAGGGAGGAAATTTTGGTTCTTTTCTTTAAATGGGGAGAAGCCATTTTTTAAATTTAGAATTTTTATTAAGTTGAAGAGGGGAATTTTTTTCAATTGGAAGAGGATAATTTTTTATTTTTCAGATTTTTATTTATTTGGAATTTTTAAATTCAAAAATTTAATTTGAAAAGAAAGGGAAGAAATTTCATTATTTAATTTTTCTCTGAATTGGGAGAAGAATTTTTTTGTTTTTTACATTATTATTGAGTTTCAAACAAGAAAATTTTATTTTTTATGTTTATTCAATTGGTAGAGGAATATTTTACATTTTTAAGATTTTTATAGAGTTGAAAATTTTATAAAATTTGTATTGATTTAGAAAAAAGGAAATTTTGATTTTTAAATTTTTCTTAGCTGGAAAAGGCTTTTCTTTTGTTTTGAACTCTTTTATTAAGTTGAAAAGGAGAAAATGGTTTTCAATATATTTCAAATTGGAAGAAGCTTAGTTTAAAAAATTTTCCTTAAGTTGGAAGGTAGAAAATTGTAGTGATTAATATTTTGTGAATTGGAAGAGAAAAGTTTTTTATTTTTAGGCTTTTTATAGTTGGAATGGAGGAATTTTTTTAAATTGGAAAAGGCAGTTTTTTCTTTTTAGCATTTTTATTAAATTGAAGGGGGGAACTTTTTATTTTTAATCTTTTATTCTGTATTGGAAACGGGTAATTTTTTGTTTTTGAGATTGTTATCGAGTTGAATTTCGAGAAAATGTTAAATTTCATTAGTTATAAATTGCAAAAGGAAAATTTTTTAATTATAAATTTTGTTTCGAGTTAGAAGGGAGGAAATTTCCTTTTGAGATTTTTTGTGTAATGAAAGTTGTAACTTTTTTTTAGATCATCAGAAATTTTGATTTTCAAGTTTTCATAAACCTGAACATTTTTATTGAGTTGGAGAAGGAGGAAATTTGGTCTTCTAATTTTTTCTTAGTTGGAAAAGGGACCTTTATTGCGTTTAAGATTTTTGACTTGGAAGTGAAGAAATTTTGGTTTTAATTCTATCTAAGTTGTAAGAGGAACATTTTCTACATTTAAGATTTTCAGCGACTTGGAAGTGAGGAAATTTTGGTTCTAATTTTTTAATTTGAAAGAGAAAAAATTTGGTATTCTTAACATTAAAATAACAAGGAAAAACTGTTAAACTTCAATTGTAATTGTTTAAAATTGAATGCTTTAATTTACAGTTTTTATTTCATTTACCGTGAAAATTTCTTTCCCCTAATTAAAAAAGTCATCCTATATATATGATTGTAGATTTGAAAAACAAATATAAAATAGAAAGTTAATTGAACTACTTTTCCAAAATTCATCAAATCTACCATTTATTGATAAAAAATGTTATTTACAGATTCTTTAGAGAAGAAGTTACATTTCTTTAAACATTAAATGAAAAAACAATGTAAAAATTTCATTTTCTTATGAAATATCTGTTTTCGCAAAAATGAAAAGTGAATTCTGTAATATCATTGGAGTTCACTGTGCGTATAAGGTTTTACGTAATAACCCGGCATCAACAGAGGCCACGCGTCCGGCATATGTGACATATGTGATCTAGCAAGCCACGATTCAGTTCTGCTTTCAGTACGGCTCTAATCAGTTCAAATGGATTGACATAGTGAGCTCTTTTGATTAAATAAATAGTTTCCAAATAAGGAAAATTCTAAGTAGTGACTTAACTAAATTGCATAATCCATTTGCAAAAACAAATGTCAAAAAGTGTTGTTTCATGTCCCAACCGGTAAAAAAAGTGTTCTGTGTATTAAGCAACTGCCGGAAAAATATTTTATCATTTTCTCCGAATTTTTCAAATTCAAACTGGACATCAAGTGCTAGAGAATGTTCCATTTTATTTTTTCAATTTTTCTTGAACAGTATTGATTTTTTTTTCATCTCGATGATATTTTATTTGGTATCGGGAATTGGTACTTTTTTCATAAGCATAATAGTTTAAATTTAAATTCAGGCACAATTTTAGCCATTAAATTTGAGATAAAATTTTTAAATGTCAGTTCATGAATAATATTTTGTAATCTTTCAAGTGTTTGCCTTTTGTATGACGAAGTCTTGTCTCTGTTGGATGTAAACAATAAGTGTGCTGATATCACCAAGTCATAATTACTGTGCAGCCTCGAAATTTGAAATATTGCAAAAGTAAGATAAAAGCAGTCATGAGAGAACATTTTCTGTCACGTTTTTAATTTTATAAATTTTTCAATCTTAGCTCATAATAATAAAAGTTTAAATCAGGTAACGTTTAAAATTATGAAACTTTTTGATGTGCAATTTTGTCTCTTTATAAAATTATAGAAGAACGACGCGATTTCAAAAGAAATAACATAATTTTTCATGAAATAATATAAATTCCAGTTATTTCAAAATTACGTTTCGCTCTGATTGGTGCTGAAAATGCTCATTGTGTGAACAAGTTTTCAATTATAGTGAACAAAATTAACCTCTCTTAACACGTTTGCCTTTCCTCTTCGGTTAGTCAAAAAATATTTCCGGCACATTATAAATACGTCGAAAGTAGTTTATTTTCGGAAGTTCCCAAACGACTCTTTGCTAGGAAAGCAAGACTGTAAACATGTTACTTTACGAATGTCGCTTTTAGTTTATTCCGCCGAAAAACGTTTAAATTTTTTGGCTCATTGAATACTCAGAAGAAAGATTAGTTGGTTTAAAGAAAATTTCTTTGAAATACAGAAAAACATTCATTGGCTCTGAGTCAAAGAAAAGGTTTCTTGTTCCAATTAAAAGATTCTCTTTAATTTAAAATGATTTTCCTAATTTTAAAGCTATTTTTGGGTAAATAAAAAAAAATAGGTTAAAGAAACGGTTTCTTTAATTCAAGAAAAAATATTTTGCTGAGTGAATCTGATCTACAAGTGAAACGAATCGAGGAAAGAATTTCTTCGAGTGTGAAATTCTTAGCCTTGAGTGTTGTGACAAAAAAAGTTTCATGCAAGGATTAAAAGTGATCTTAAAATTTATTTTAAAAATATCTCGT
The DNA here is from genome assembly GCA_010014905.2 of Druon quercuslanigerum. Taxonomy (NCBI): domain Eukaryota; kingdom Metazoa; phylum Arthropoda; class Insecta; order Hymenoptera; family Cynipidae; genus Druon; species Druon quercuslanigerum. The sequence continues at coordinate 9,479 of JAAAKG020142091.1, forward strand.
ATAAATAAATAATTTCGCAAGTGTTTTTCTTTTTAAAGTAATATATTCATCGGCTGTGGTGCTAATGTGACGGAATTTTGAGATGGGATTTATTCGAGTGTTTATCATAAAAGAAATGAAAAATATATGGCGGGAGAAAGTAAATTGGCTATGTTTGAGGCTCGTTAATCAGTTCAATTGAAAAATTTATTAATAAGCCGGGGTCATCAGCGGGGGTTAACCGCAATGTCCACGCCGGACACAATGGATACAATTGACGAAACTGAAAATGCCTGGCGTAAGTAGTAAGAAAATTTTTTTTAAATGTTAAGAATTAAATTTCAGGTTTTATAGAACTTAGGGAATTCTGGAAAATCAGGAAAAGACATGGATAATCAGGGAAAACCTGAAAGAGTCAGGGAATTCTTGATAAACTGAAGTTGAATTTTTTGACGTGAATAACATTTTTTTTTATAAAATAATGTTTATAATTTTAAATATAATTGTTAAAAATTATTATCATTTTCAAAGAATAAATTTGTTCGCGGAAAACATTCTAAAGTTAAAAAATTAAGTTTTTCCCGTGAAAAGAGGCATTATAAAATTATTGTTTTGTATAATTTTTGAAGATTATAGAATAAAATAAAAAATTTTGATTTTAATAAATAAAAAAATGCAGGCAGCGAGAATCAAAAATGCAAAAATTCGGCTACGAAGCCGAAGAGATACTTTCGGAGTTACGAAAAATTGCTTTATTTTTTATTAAATATTTATCTTTTTAGTTTAAAATTTATCTATTTGGTTGAAGATTCATTTTATTCGATAATTGATCACTTTGGTTAAAAATTTAACTATTTTATTTAACATTTTTTTAAATAAATTTTTCCTAATTAAAATTTAATCATTCCATTTTTAGCTGAATATTTTTTTTTTAGTTTATAATTTAACTTTTTGTTTAAAAATTCGTCATTTTTGACATAAAATTAATCCTCTTTACTTGAAATTCTTCTTTTTGGTTAAAAAATCATCTCAAATGGTTAAAGATTCAACACGTTTGTTGAAAACGAAAAATTCTAAAATTTGGTTGCACTTTTCGATGGCTGAAAAATATTTTTGGTAAAAAATTCGTCTTTTTTTTGTTTAAAAATTCAAGCATATGGTTAAAAGTTTAATTAAATTGTCAAATTTTAATTTTCTGGGTTCGAGATTCATCTCTTTAGTTGATAATTTAAATATTTTATTGGAAATTTATTTTTTTCAAAATTAATATGTTGAATTCAATATTTATCCCTTTTTAGTATAACGAAGAACCTTAATAAAATTATATTTCGAAAAAAGTCTTACTAACAAGTAAGTCTTACAAACGTATAATTGAAAAAAAAATCTATTTTATAATCATCTTGGTTAATAATTCATCTTATGGTTAAAAATTATATTATTTAATTGAAAATTTCTTATTTTCTTGAAAGTACAGCTGGTAAATTTTTTTTAGCAAAACCCCTTGGAGTTTTGCTTGAACACTTAAATTTTCATAAAATTTCGTTTCCTTTTGGTTGAAGTGTAAGATTTTTTCCTGAAAATATAACTATTTACATGTTTCTGTATTGTTTAGCTTTTATAATTTAAAATTCCACTATTTGATAGAAAGTCGGCTTTTTGTTAGAAATTTGATTTAAAATTTTTTTATTTGGTTGGAAATTGTTTTTTGGTGAAATATTTATTTTATTGCTGAAAATATCACTATTCTATTTCTGGTTAAAAATTTGTCTTTTAGCAAAACAAATGTATCGTTTTGCTAAAAAAAAATCCTCTTTTTGGATGCAAATTCAAGTATTAGGTTTAAATTTTATTTGCTTGGTTAAAGATTCATTATTAAAGTTAAAAAATTATTTCTTAAGTGGAAAAATTATTTGAATTTATTTATTTTATTTTAAATTTGACAAAAAAAGCTTTTAAAAGTTTTTCTTTTAAACTATAGATGAATCAATAAAATATATTCTAAAGTAAACAAAACAATTTAACCAAAAACTTTTATTGAAACTAGCGCTTTTGGGTCAGCTGAACAAGAATTTTATTCATCTAATTAAATTTTTTGGCTGGGTATCAATACTACACATATCGATACTACACATTGTGCAACTCTACACATTGCGTGTAGAGTTAAAATGATGGTGGTCAACTCTACACATTAAACTCTACACATTAAAGTCTACACATTAAACTCTACACATTAACTCTAC
>JAAAKG020142092.1:0-11696 GCA_010014905.2 Druon quercuslanigerum
GCGAATTATGACGAATGCGCAAGCAGGATAGAGAGTTCCAAAACAGCGACTGACACCAACGAATCTACTAATCACTTCACGCGTTCGCGACCGTATTTAGTAGCGAAGTACCGGGTCATGAGTACCTGTGGGATGGATGGTGGGCCCATTATAATAATAATAATAAATAAAATAAAAAAAATAAAATAAAAAATAATAATGGTAATAATAAACTGTCTACCAATGTGTAATTTCAAGCAATGCGTTCGTATCTTCAAATTAAAATCTGAAGAAACTCTTCCAGAAATGATGCTGTGATGGAAACTCTCTAACATAGGGTGGAAGCTTATTCCACAATCCTTATCATAAACGACCTTTGCATTTTGCAAGTTCTATATGTTGTAATTTTTAAAACTAAAGCTCTATCACGAAGTCTTGCCTGGTTAGGATCTCCATCAACCAAGGTGAAATGCAACCATAATCAAAGAACGGTAAAATGAGGCTTTTTACTGATAGAATCCTGGTTGGAGTAGGTAGGGAGTCTTTCTTTTTATGTAGCTGATGTAAAATTCTAAAGGTGTTTCCCGAAATAGTCATAACGTGTTCATTCCAGGACAGAGTTCGGTTCGTTAAAAATCATAAATCTTCAACCAAGTCAATGAAGGCAATCGATACATTTCCGAACTTGAGAGGGAGATATGATTTAAGTAATTCTAAGGATGGGAAGGCAGATGGACCAATGACAATCGCGTGAGTTTTTTCGGATTTAACATGTGGCAGTTTTCAACAGCCCAGTGTGCTACGAGATTTATATCGATCTGAACGATGCCTAGCATATTTTCCAGAGTTTACGCCGGTTCAGAATGGTAGAGTTTAATGTCATCGGCTTATTACGATATTTTCAGAATTGCAACTCGCCACCTGAATCAGAAGTGTAAATATTGAATAAAGTAGGTGTGAGAGAAGGGTCTTGGGTAACCCCTCTTTTAACCTTTACCCAGTTGCATTGGTCACCCTTGCTATTGCTGATTCGTTCCCATTTATTGCTAAGGTAAGACTCAAACTATTTAATAGCTGAATCAGATAATTTAAAAGACTTCAATTTTCGACGGAGAAGGGTATGGTTCACCGAGTTGAATGCCTTAGAGAAATCAAATAGAGCCACCACCGTGACTTCTTTTCTATCCATTGCCAATTTTTTATCGGTGGTGAATTTGAGCGACACTGTTAAGGCGCTGTGTTTAGCTCTAAATCCAGATTGAAAAGGGTCCATTAATTTATTAGTATTTAAAAAATCTGTCAGCTGGCGATGAACAATCCGTTCAAGCGTCTTAGACAATGTATTCAAGTTTGACCATTTTAATAAAGATACCATCGGGGCCAATAGCTTTTGAATGGACTTCTGAAATCGTGTCAATTAGAGACACAGAGAAGATGTCTGAGAAGAAAATGTTACTATCATCGAAAGGATCTCTTCCCGGAGCAAAGGCATGAAGTCCGCATCGAGGTTTTCACGCGTAGAAGGAATTAGATGCAAATGTTGCAGTAAATGCCATACATTTTGATTTTTGTTCCTATTTCTGATGGCACTGAAATTATACTGATTGTGTGAGTCTCTAATTTTAGTTTACACTGGGTTACGAAGTGAGCTAGGGTAAGAGCACCAATTCTTGGCAGCTTAGCCCTATTATTGGCATGCCAAAAACCGAAGTGGATTTCTTTTATTTTGGATACATACTTCATTGCACTGAATAATTAAAATATGCATTTTATGTGAAAATGATAGCAGAATTAGATGAATTCAGACGAAACACGCTAAAAAATGTAATATCTACGACATCAGAGCAGGGTGCCAAGAATTGGTGCTCTTACCCTAGTCTACGTTCTGAATCACGGGATCTCATTAATTCTCTCATTTTTGCCGTAGGCCATGGTGCAGCTTCCTTGCGTTAGCTTGGAACGAAAAGTGGCGCGAATTTTTCAAAGGCCTCAGTTAAAATAGCAACGAGCCTGTTTACCTTAGAGTTAACATAATAATTGGTTGAAAACACATGAATATATGTATAGTAAGGACATGAATAAAAATATAATTATTTTTTTATATTTCTTTGTATATTTCTTTATATTTGTACATTTATTTATTTCAATTAATTTTCAATTGTAATTATTAAATAATAATTATTTATATAATTTTTTCTATTTCTAATTATAAGCTATTGAGACCCTGCGATATTTATTCGGAAACAAATTGAAAAGGCTCTGAACGAAGTAAACGTAGTGAGACACTTCGATAGTTCGGAAAGGCATCGGAGACCTGTGGAAAAATAAAGTATTTGGAAAGAAATGGAAGCCAAGTTCATATAGAAGTACCGTGCGATTTAAAGTAGCTTGATTTGCCCTCCCACCCACTGTCTGTCTCTCTCTTTTCGGCGCATTCAAATTCGTTTTTCTTCCAGCCGCAACATATGTCGCACTTGTTATCGCTTACCGCTAACTTACTTTCAAACCTCCGAACTCGCCCATATATTTTTACCTAATCTCACTTCTCTCTACTTTTTCTTATAACTTCTATCTTTTACAACAACTTCACGCTCCCAAATTCGCACGCCTTAATCATTCACTCAACTAGTCCCCACTCTAAACACGAAAACACTCTTACTATCCTACTTCCACACAGCTCCAGCACCAAACGTGCAATCAAACATTGAAATTGTTAAAGATTACATCATAGTGAATTGAAAACAATAAAAACTGAGTAATATCAGACAGTTCATAAATTAGGCAATTTTTAAATCACAAGAAAAGTCAAAAAGGTAATATCTTTATCTCTGAAATCTAAACTGAATAAAGATCATTTACAAATCGACTAATTTCATAATTTGGAATTTTAAATATTTACAATTAGTGTATAATATATGAAGGCATCCCCCCCCCTCCCCACGATAAACATGTCCGTCCCTTACTGAGTTATGGCAGGACAGGCCGAGCGTAGTTTCCCCTTAAATTTTTGGCAGGTTCGGTTGGAAAGTTGCGCTTCGTGCGAGTTCCCACTAGTTTGATTGTTTATGGTTGCAAAGTGGATACTTGAAAAAAATTGAATGTCGCCAGATGATCGTTTTTTCGATTACATTTTCTCTAGTGCTGAGTAATTTTACATGGCCATTCTTATTTTTAACGTAAATTCACTACAAATTATACCTAGGTATTAAAATTTTAAAAACGTTTGGGTACTACGAGGAGCAACTGCAACGTCGCTTAGAAATAGGAATAACGCGACAAAGTGTCAAGGGCGTGAAATGCGTGTTTTGTGAGCCAGAGTTAAGCGGACTGAAACTTATATGTGACAATCATCGTGATTCAGTATACAGGGTGGGCCATTTTAATCGAAGCACCTAAATTTCTCGGTTTCTAAGAGGTAATACAAAAAAATGGTGTAGACAAAAGTTGTTCAAGACAAAGGGGGCCATTTATCTGTGCAATTAGTTTTGGCCTTGAATTTGATTTTCAAGGTCATTTTAAGGTCTATGTATTTTTTTCTTCAAATTTTTTAAAGGTTATGAAGAAAACTTTTAAATAGCGTTTCGGACGTAAAGTTTCCCGCTCGTTTCGAGTCCAATGTCAAAAATAGGGGGTCCCATTAAAAAAATACTTAGACCTTCAAATGACCTTGAAAATCAAGTTTAAGTTTAAAACTAATTGCACAGATAAATGGCCCCCTTTGTCTTAAACACCTTTTGTCCAAACCATTGTATTACCTCTTATTAACCGTTAAATTCGTGTGCGTCGATCAAATGGCCCATCCTGTACATTGAGTACATTACTTTTATAAAATGAAGTTTAGAATGACTTTTAATATCCATTTTCTATAATCATTTTATGATAGTATTTTAATATTATCAATTTTTAAATTACAAACAATATTATTGTTCAAAAAAAGCGTATGCGTGAGGATCATCGTGATTCAGTATGCATCGAGTGAACTATTTTTATAGAATAAACTTTGGAATCACTTCAAGTTTAAACTCTGTGCCCTCATTTCATAATAACATCTCGGTATTATTTAGCTTTAAATGTTAAATAATATTATTATTTATCAATTTTCAGATTTTTCAAAGTTTTCTACATTCTAGATTATGTAATTATTGTTTTTCCGTGCTCCAGGCATACCGTATTTTCATACAACTATAACAAATATTTAAATTTGATTGTATGTGCACTTAGTATTTTTTTTAATATGTACTTTGACCTTCCCAATTCGCACTCGTGTGGTATATACGTTTGCGTAGATGGAGTGTGGTCTTTGAGGGTTAATATTAGAGGGGTGAAAAAAAATTCGATCCGACATTCGATTCGATCAACCCACCGATCGAATGTCGAAAATCCGACATTCGATTCGTGTTGCGATCGGATCGAATTGCTCGATTCGATCGGCAAGTCGATCGAATGTCGAAAATCCGACTTCCGATCCGTGCCACGGTCGGATCGAATATTTCGATTCGAGCGGCCCTTCGATCTGAAGTCGATAAAACGATATTCGTTCCGCGCTACGGTCTAGTCTAGTTTATATATACAATTTGAATCCTAATACTGTATATATGTATATATGTATATACAATTGGAGATTGATTATGTCTTACGGTCCACATATGAAATAAAATAATTTGAGTCAAAAAAAAGTTTTAACTGAAAGTTTATTTTATTGAAGAAACTCCTTTAAAAATCCCCCTTACAGTTTTGGTACAGCATGCGTATCTTTTTCAAAGGTCTTTCAATCTGAATAAACAATATTATAATTACAAATAGTGTAAATACAATTAACATATAATTTAGAGTTTAACGTAAAATTAAAAGTAAATACCTGAATTAAAATAGTTTTAGAGAAACGAAAATAACGTTTCGGAGAAAACTTTTTACAGCATCAAACAAAGTCAGATGTATAAAATCTTTAAAAAAACAAATTATGGTCTATTTTTGATTATCGTCAAAGTCAGTTTTTCTTTTTAAAAACCCTAGTTAGAAGTCTCAAAAATAAAAATGAGACTTCTATAACTCAAAAGCTACATTTTACAAGTATAGATTTGGTCGTAGCATGGCAAGAATAAACAGAGAATGACAAGTCAAAAATACATGAAGACGGTTTGTGATGAACGTCTATGAAACAGTAACGTATTTACATTAAACCGACTGATGTGGAAGCGTGAAAAATTTTAATTTAAAATTTAAGAATGTAAATTTTATTAACGTTTAGAATTTCGGAATAAAATTTAAATTTAAAATTAAATTAAATTTGAATTCCCAAATCTGTTTTGTGTTCTGTAATTATATTTTTTAATCTCCGTCTAGTGTCGCCTGTATAGACTTTATTAAAACCTTTACATTTTTTTTTATAAATAACACCAGATAAATTTGCAATGGAATCCATGTCTTTCACTTTCAACAAATAATTATCCAAAGTGTTTGCGTTTTTGAAATAAACATTTAGAATGCAATTTTTAAGAGAATTTCTTAATCTTTCAGATAAATCTTGAATATAAGGTAATGTAATATTTATAAATTGAATTTTTTGTGAGAATCATTCTATTTATTTTATTTGTTTTAGTACAAGTATTGTAAATCTCATGAATGCGTCCCGCAATAGTGCCATTAATTAAATTAAGCAGATAATTGTTATGTATCAAAGTTGTTTCTTTTAAAGATATTACAATTTTCTCTTCTAAATTCAATATCTCTTAGCTTAATACATCTGTCTACTAAACTTTAGATCAATACTATTGAACACTTTTTAAAAAAACTTCAATTTTGTTGGTAGGGTTAGTGGTTAAAATGTCATAAAAGTCTCGTTTATGTATAGTAGGTGCAAAATCCAAGGAATTTATAGCTCTTTTTTCCACATCCTGTAATACTAAATTTTAGAAACTACTGGAGACAATGGTGAACCCATAGGATATCCAGAAACTATTAAAAACTGTTATAGTGGCAATTGGCAATTTATTTTTTGTTATCTTTGTTGAATGGTAATTTTGCATAAGTTTTTCTTCAATGCAATCTAGAGAAAGATCTATCGGGATACTGTCAAACATCGATATAACATCTAAAGAAACTATTGAATGGTTTTTTGATGCAGTTATATCTTTTAATGCATCTTTGAGTTTCCAACTATTTGTACAAAAGAACTGTTATTAATCGATACATGTTTCAGAATGTTAGAAATATATTTGGATAGAATATAAGTAGGAGAACCAATTGTAGAAACAATCAATCTCCAACTCAAATTAGGTTTGTGAGTTTGGGAAGAGCATAAACTTTTGCTACAGAACTGCTATGAGTTTTGAATCGATAAGCAACTTGATCATTAATTAATCTTTTATTTCCCACCTAATGATTATTTAAGGAGGATTTTGCAAGGAGTTTTTTTCAATAAAAAAAAGTTTGAGTTAAAACATGTTTTTGACTCAAACTATTTTATTTCATATGAGGACCGTAAGATATAATAAATATCTTAATTTGATATATGCGGCATTATTCCTGAACTGCCTCAACTTTAAAATTCATTTCTTTCGATTGTCTTTGTCTTTCGATTGCGAGGAAGGATGGTAGTGAAAGTCTAAAAATTGGTGGGTGTACTACTATCATATAGGCAAACAAACTCTAAAAACTTGAAGGCAATCGAAAAGACATGGCTCTTAAAGTTGGGGCAGTTCAGGAAGAATGTCCCATATGGATAATCATCGGCCGAAGAAGGTTTTGATTTGGAAAATTTTATTCCAAATCACTTGGTAATATTGTATGATTTAAAGTTTTTCAAAACCTTGAAATTAAAGTTGATAAAAATTTGCAAAATGACAAAATGTCGAAATGAAATATTTTATTTAGATTCACTATTTAATACTGGCAGGTATAAATTTTAAATTTAACCATTGTAGCTATCTTTCTTAGTGAATGAAAAAATTGGACTTTTTTCAAATTCACGCCCTGAAAATGAAAAAATTCTAGAACTAGGAATTGACAATCGACATATTTTTAATTTGAAAATATTCTAAATAGAATATTTGAAATTTGTATAAATGCCTTAATTTTTTTGCAAAAGACTTAATAAATCATCAAGCAAAATCATTGAAGCTATAGATCTATAAGTGCTATACACATTTAATTTGGTATTTTCTATTTTAGAAGTTTAGACAATCAACATCATCGGCTTCACACAGAATGCCGAAGTCTAAATACAAAATCCTTCTGCGGCTTCCGTAACGTTCAACTGAGTTTTTCTATCATTCAAAAGCGAGCAATGTTTATCCAAACCCAAGATACTCCGAACCCAAATAGTTTGAAGTTCTTACCTGGCATTTCTCTTCTGGACAAAGGACAAACAAAAGATTTTCCAACAGTTGCTGATGCAAATTGTTCCCCACTCGCAAAAATGCTTTTTCGGATTGAAGGAGTTAAAGCCGTATTTTATGGTTCAGATTTTATTACTATTACCAAAATGGACGAAGACGTTGATTGGAATGTGTTGAAACCTGAAATATTTGCTACTGTCATGGATTTTTTTGCAAGTGGTCTACCTCTACTTACAGATGAGCAACCGTCGTCAAGTACTCGTTAGTTACCTATCATATTCTCTCTTTTCTTTAATTTTCTTATGTGTCTTTTTATATACGGGTGCTTTCCAAAAAGTACAGAATTTTGAACTGCCTGTTTTATTTTGGAACTGTAAACAAGCAAAAAAATGTCTTTACAATTATATTTTTAATTAATTTATATTTATATTTAGGTTTTCAGTTATTGCAAGCGGGTTCTAAATAAATTTTGTTTTGAAGAGTTAGCTAAAATAGTTTCAAAATAACTTTTCTAAATTGACATTAACATCAACGGATCTTTAGGAGATAATTTATTGAAAAAGAATTTATTTTATTATTGTAAACTTGAAATTTCGTCGTTTTTTATAAAGTTGGTCGATTGTTCGTTAAAACATAAAGGAAGCTTTAAAGTTACATTTTAAGAAGATTATTATTGATAATTTTCAATAACTTATCAGTACTCTGAACAATATTGTGTTAAGCTTCGAGCAGCTTTCATAATTTAAACCAGATGAACACATAATATATAATAAAGTTGCGGCAGAGTCACCGGGGGAAACGTCAAATTTTGAAATTATTCTTAAAATATTTAAGAGTGGATGTAAAAATCTGAAAAATCACTGGATGTTTTTTTTGTTCGGCTCTGTTTGGCATTGTATCTACGAAAAAGTTCATATTCTTGGGCTTATATGAACACTTAAATAAGAATAAAACTAATGATTTTCAATTTTTTATTTATTTCTTTCGAGTTCTATACTACAACATGCGTGTGTTTCTGAGTGGAAACAAAACTGCAGAGGCCGACTTTAAATCATAATTAAGCTCTTTTAAAAGTACACCAAATACCGCTGGTTCATTATTTTAATTATAGCGAGCCCATCGCATGAATTATATTGTCCATTATCCTATATTCTATAGGGTGTTCAAAAAGTCTCGATACACCTAAATATCTTTCCAGATAAATATTTTTTAAAAAAGGTCAAGGTCATTCTTGAAGTAACTTTTAACGAGGAATCCAGTGGTGACCTTAAATTTGACCGTGAACTTGATCTTCAAGGTTATTTCAAGGTCAATTTTGTTTTTTCAAATAAGAACCCCTATTTTACAGATTGGTCCCAATCCATGAACTTAGTACATGTTTGGACATAAAATTTCCCGCTCTTTCGATTGCCGTTGTCAAAAATAGGGGTTCCCATTTTAAAAAACAAAATTGACCTTGAAATAACCTTGAATATTAAGTTGAAGGTCAAATTCAAGATCACCACTGGATTTCTCGTTAAAAGTTACTACAAAAATGACTTTGACCTTTTGAAAAAATATACTGCTGCACAGAAAAAAATACTACAGAACTTTTGCTTTAAACCCCACTCACTTTTTCTTTTTATTCAGTTTGTAGATTCGTGTAATCCTATATTATTGACAATATTATTTTTTCAATTATTTCTAAAGAAACGTGTGCGAATATTTATTTGGGGAAATTTCACCAAGTGGAACTTTCAGTGATATTTCAATTTCCCATTTCTAAACTAAAACAACTAAAATTTGGAAACTTTGCTGAAAACTTCTTCGATGTAATTAATTTATCACAGTATTATTAGAAACATCTATTAAATCATGAAAATGGGTTACATGTCTTAGACTTGCATATCACAACTTTTTGGTCACGACTCTTGTACGAAAATTTGAAATATTTTAATGCTTTTTTTATCCACATTTTTTTCAGAAGTTAGTGAAGAAGACGATGACATCGTACAGATGATAAAAGAATTGCTTGATACCCGTATACGACCTACAGTTCAAGAAGATGGTGGAGATATCATTTTTGTGGTAAATATTTGTTAATAATTACTTTTAATGTAAGAAATTGTAGGAGATATTTTGTATTTATAGTTCTCGAAGCTTCTTGAGAAGTTATCCTGCTAGAAATCGAGAACCAACTAGAACTCGTTACCAGAAATCACTCTGGTTCGAGCTAACGATTTGTAAACGTAAACTGGATCCAGCTAAAATTACTGGGTTATCCGATTGCTAATTAGTTCTCACTTCTTCTCTCCCTTACGGACTACAGTCTCAGAAAAGGGATGAGTGAGATTCGCAAACGTGGATCAAACCAAAAGGAATTTTTTCTCGCGGTCACGTACCAAACGGATCTTGAAAGCGTGCTGTTATTTCCGTTCTTGCTCTGGGTCAGCTAGGCAAATGGGTATCAAGTGGTGCAACGCAAATCAAATTTAGCGTTCTGTTTAAGTCTCTATGTGCGTACCCGTTTTCTCTGTGTGAGACGATACGAAAGTTTCATTGCTGCGTGCATGGAACCTTTGATTTGTGTGAGAGGAAAAGCAAATTTGCATACGGGAGTTTTTATTCTAATTCTAGTAAATATGGTGATTAGTGGTAGAGATCCAGACGAATACACGTTGGTCGAACTGAAAGACGTTTTACGCATGAGAGGCCTGCCAATTCCAAGTGGCATATATAATCGCAAAACCGCAAAAGAAAGAGCGTCGGGTTACTCAAGAGGTTTGGAAGAGCAAAGAGTTTTGGATAAGAAAAAGGCTCGAAGAAGAAAAAAGAATTTGTGAGGCACAAGAAGAAAGGGAGTAGTTCGTCCGCAAGAGAATTGTCTCGATCGTCCCGACCAGGATCTAAATATAGCCACTGTCCCAGCTGATATGGAATACGAAAGGTAGTTGTTGCGATGTGAGGGAGAGCTTCTGATACGAAAACAGTATATTTGGAGACAAGAGCGACAGCTTGGAGCGGCATTGCCAAGCCTGTAATCGGTAGCTGGCTCAAATGGTGGATGTAACAAATTTTCGACTTTACTTCCGCGAAAGTCACACAGAGGAAAAAATTTGAAGCGCAAATGTGACATACTGATGAATCGCTCTTAAATCTATTTCTATTATAAAATTATTCATGTAGTCCGTGCACCGATTCCTGATAGAGTATTCTATGGGTGGAGTGAACCATGAACTACTACGAAACCAAGCTGGTTTAATTAACTTTACATCAAAAATAGACTTAAGACAAAATGCTTGAGACATTCGAAAAAATTATTCTCTGGGAAAAGAAAATAAGTGATATGAAAAATTGCAAACAGTTTGAGAGCCTCACGAAAAGTTTAGAAAGAGAGTTGGCCAATAACAAGTTTTTTTAAGTGCTATAAGTACAGCATGTGGTGACACATCGCATCTAAATACTGGGCGTCGAACACGAGTGCGAACGAGACTCGCTTCCGTGGTAATTATTACAATCATTGGGCTCTAGTCTACGTCTCTGGAATCAGCGGAGTATTGTCCAGGTATGGTCCTAAAGGGAGCGGAGCTGTAACTGGCACCTGTATGAGGTGTCTTAAATGGAGACTCTGGGATACCGGGTGATCTCTCAGAGTAAACAGTCTTATCTTTGCATGTGGGGCTCTACAAGGATGACGAACCCTTTCCCCAGCTGCTCGTGGGAACAACAATGACATCATAAAGCCACCAAAAAGTTGTAAATTCGGTTCAAAACGATCGAACGCGCAGAGCACCCGACAATGAGTCTGCAAACAGTGCCGATCACCTTAGAGTTAGGGGTACTGAAAATAATTTAGATAAAAAGACGACGAACCGGTGAAACTGCTGTCAATCTGCTGGTTAATATTATGCATCGTATATATAGTTCAACAATAAAAAAGAACATGCTGGTAATTTTTATTTTAGTAATTAAAAATTGTTATACGGTTACATAGTAACTAGTAGTAATAATTCTTTAGATGTTTCCATTCATTCAAGATTCATCTCAAGGTTTGTAAAACGTTTTTTAAAGGCTTTAAAGGTTAATATTTATTTTCTTGTTTAATATGCTCAAGACAGAATTATAAAAGAGGTGGATCGCTACTGAAGGGAGGCCCAATATTCTGTTATTGCTTATTACTCTAGCTTTATTTTAATTTTTTTCATCAAATGAGTTTTAATAAATGTAGCAGTTTCGCGTGCACATTCTCATCGCGCGCTTCGCGCACGGCTCGCTTCGCTCGCAACTTTGAGCGCACCTAAGGTGCTATATATTTACCTCGCCCTACGCGCTCGGCCTTTGCATTTTTTCAGATTTGTGCGCCTGTAATTTGGTGATTGCGATTTTTTTTGGTTAAAACTC
>JAAAKG020142093.1:0-33911 GCA_010014905.2 Druon quercuslanigerum
TATATTTGCACTAACACATAAATACATTGTAGTTAACGTCCTAGTTGTAGATGGTGCCACCGTCAATATAAGTGGTCATCGCCTTCCATGCGAGTCGACCCAGCCTGGGTGTAAAACTAAAAATTACTGAGCGTCTTTGCAGAAGCCAGACGGAGCAGGCCCTAAAAATGGCGGTAAATTTGAAAGCGAACAGACTAAACATTGTCTAAAAACAGAGAAGTTTATAAAAAATGTAACATTTCTGGCGTTGCACATAGCAGAATCGATAACAGCTTTATTTAAAAAAATAAACGATATATTGGAAAAAAATTTACCTTTTTTTAAAGAATTTAAAAAAGCTTATTTCTGTTTCACTTATCTAATAAATGTTCAAATTATACTTTTTAAATAATAATTCATCTAGCATCCATAATTACGTCTTTGATAATGTCAAGGCAGAAAATATTTAATCTTTCTTGTTTAAAAATGCAACCCCATAGTCGAAAATTAAACTTTATTGGTTGAGCATTCCACTATTTCGTTTAAACTACGTTTTTTAGGTTAAATGACAATTTTTTAACTTATAATACAACTATTCAATTGGCAGTTCAATTCTTTTTATATCTTACAACTTGCTTGAAACCTGAACTACTTCGTCAGAAATTTTTTTAATAAAAAATTCCAAATTCAAGTAAACAATGTATTTTTTCAGTTAAAAATTAATCATTTTAATTAAAGATTGCATCTTCCTTGGTAGAAGTTTTATCTTTTAGCTTAAAAATCCAACTATTTTTAGTTCAAACTTCATTATTTTTGTTTGAAAATATACTAACACATTTTTGTTTATAAATTAAAATATTTCGATAAAAAACTATATTCTTTGATAAAAAATGTAACTATTTTTCAGAAAATTAAACATTTTTTTAAAAAATTCATTAGTTTTGTTTAAAATTGTACTGTTATATTGACAAATTTTCTTTTTGCTTTGGAAATTTCATTAATTCGGTAGAAAATTAAACTCTTTAGCTAAAACTGAATTTGTATGTATCTCTTTTCGTAGAAGTTTAATTTCTTTATGTCAAAATGCTATTATTTTTTATTAAAAGGTTATTATTTTTGTTTGAAAATTCAACAATATGGTTGAAAATTTTTTTTAACTAAGATCTTTCTTTGTTAAAAATTCAACTTTTTGGTGAAAATTCGTCTTTTTGTTAGAAACTCAACAGTTTGGTTGCGATTTAATTTTTTTAAGTTGAAAAATGTTACAGTTTAATTAATCGATAATTTTTTGTGAGCATACAATTGTTTATTAATAATTCTTTAACTGTTTTCGAATTTAAAATAAAAATATTTTTTGCTTAAGATATTAACTACTACGTTTTTCGCCGGTTAAAAATTTAACTCCTTTGTTAAAAAACTCCTTTTCTTATAAAGATTCATCATACAAAATTTCACTGTTTATTGAAAATTCATGTATATTTTTAAAAGTTCAAAATTTGCTAAAAGAATCTTTTTTTAATATATATTATACCAGTCAATATTTTTCTACGATTTTCAATAAACGTTCAATACTTCTTTTTTAGCAAACCAACTTCTGATGAATTGGATGATCCTAATCTCTGGCTGCCTTATAATGAAAACGGACATTTTCTTCAAATAGGCAATATTAAAAACAATACTGATCCGTCTGTAACAATTCAACAAGAATATTATACTGACCGCATGAAGTTCTGGAAACAACATTTTTCTATTTTGTAAATTGTCAATGATTTTCCTTAAATGTTTACTTGTATTCTATTTTGTTATTTTATAACTTCAAATTTAAATTCTGAAAATTGAATCGATAAATTAAAAACGTTATATGGCCAGTTGAATTTAAAATATAATAATTTTTGCTGAAAATTAGTATAAAATGCAAATGTTTTGGAAAATTACTATTTAAAAACATAAATCAAAATAAAGAATCCGTCTTTTCTACAATTTTATGTATTTTCAATCTAAACATTATTATATTTTGAAGATTAAATTTTATTAAGAAATAACTACGTTTTTTCTTGTTTTTAGTGTTTCAAGCATAAAATTGGTATTTTAAAATTAAAAACAGTATATTTTAAACAGGATTTTCAAATTTTAGACAGTTTCAGGTTATAACTTATAAGTAATGTTTTAAAGAGTTTAAGTACTCGGAGAAATTCTCACGAGCATGATAATATACTCGATCTTTATTTGCTTTGACAATTTAACAATCTTTTATATAAGCATTTTGAATTAGTATTTAAAAAATCGTGCTTTCAATCTTTATTAATAATACTTACGTTATTTAAATTTCGCGGGAAAATATATCGCTTTAAACTGAAAAGGGCGCTTAATTTAAATGCTGAAAGGAGTCAAAGTAATAGAATGCATATTATTCGCATTAAAGAGTGCCTTATTTAGGGTTGCTACAATATATTAATTTCTACATTCTTCTATGCATAAAAGCACCCGTACATATATTATTATAATATTATAATATTATTGCAAAAAATTTGCTTTCTTAATACATTTTAAACACTTTATGCTGGAGTTTTCAAATCAATAATATAAATTTTGAACCTAAGAAATTATTTTTTATTTATAAGGATGAATCCTCAACCAATAATAAGAATTTTTAATGCAACAGTTCATTGATTTTTAAACCCAGAAGTATAGTTGAAAGATGAAAGTTTGATTAAAAAGATTTTAATAAAAAAGACTCATTCTCAACTAAGTATATTAGAATAGTTAAAATGTTAGAACAATAAATGTACAATAAAAAAAGAGAATTTTTAACAAAATAGTTTGTTCCTTTTATCTAAAAGAATTATTTTTTAAACATAAATAGAAGAATAAAGTTTTTAGACAAGACAATGAATTTAGAAAAGTATTTTCTTAACAAAAAATTCCAATTTTAAAACCAAAAGATGAATTTCTACCAAAAAAGATAAATTTACAATCCAAACCTATAATATAATAATTCAATTTTCAGTTGAAAAAGTAAATTTTAAACAAAAATAAAACGAGCTGTTAGCAAAAATTAATTAATTTTCAACTAAAAATATAAACCTTCAAGCAAAAATGAAATAGTTACATCTTCAGTTAAAAAAATTTATTTTTAACTAAAAAGAAACGAATTTTCAACCACTGATGAATAGGTCACGTGACCAAATTCCTACCTTGCCAACACTTTTTTTATTACCTAACTTATTTTCACAAGAAGCACCATATCGAGTTGGAAATTTGTGATAATAAATCAGAAGCACTAAGAACGGCGGGTTTGGTCCTAAATTTGAATAATTGTGAAAAAAGCAAAAAAAAAAAAATATTTACAAAAAAAACTTTTATCATCATTATAAAAATTTAGAACCAGACCCAATTTTCTTAGGGCTTCTTATTTATTATCCCAAGTGGTGAATTCGATGTGGCGCTTCGTGTGAAAATAAGTTAAGAAATAAGAAGAGTGTCGGTAAGGGAGGAATCTTCTCACGTGACCCACTCGTCACATGGCCTTACCCACGTCCATCCGTGATGAATTTTAAAATAAAAAAATCAATTTTAGACCAAGCAGTGGAATCTTGAAAACGGCACATTTCTCAAGGAAAAAGATCACATTTCTATCAAAATTTTCAGTCAGTAAAATAAATTTTCGACCAAAAAAAGAAGCGAATCTTCAACCACATAAATTAATTTCTAACCGAAAAGATAAAGTTTCAACTAATGTGAATACTCTTCTGCATAAAAAAGACCAATTTTCAACAAATAAATGAACTAAGAATAGAATAATCAAATGTCAACCAAAAATATTAAATTTTTATCCAAAAAAATCCATTTTCGCCAAAAATGGATTAGTTACATTTTCAGTTACGAAACATAATTGAAGGGGCACTCTGCATACGGGCGTAAGTGCCAAAACCTAAATTTTACAGAATTAAAAACTGTAACTTTTACGCAAATAATTTTAAACAAAAAAATGCAAAAACGAATCGAGGTACTGTTAAGCTTTATTGAACCAAGAAAGGAACATCCTGAAAGAAGCATTCTTCTCCGAGAAAACCTTTGTCAAAGAAACAAAGTGTTCCCATAAACTTTGATTATAATACTTAAAAAACTTTATAACTGTTTTATTTCCCAATCTAAAAAAAAAAAGAAGAAAGTGATTTTGAGATTTTGGTTAGCTACATTGAATCGCAAAAAGTGCACTTTAAAAAATAAAACCATGTTCAGGATAGGCCTGTTCAAAGATGGACGAGCATCAAATAGCTTGAATTTTGACAAATAAAAAGTTACGTAACTATAAAATTTTTAAATTTAAGAGAAAAATAAAAAATTGCTTTTGAGGTATTGGGTAGCTTTTTTGAATTGCAAAAAGAGCGCTTTGAAAAATAAAGCTATCTGCGAGTTAGGGGGAAAAAGTAGTTTAGGCCCATAAAACGATTTTAGAAAATTTGGTTTTTATGCCCATATGCAGTGTGGCCCTTCAATAATTCTTAATAAGAAAAAAACTAATTTTCAGCCAAAAAGATAATTTTTTTACCAATGAGATCAAATTTTCACAAAAATAAACGAATTTTTAACAAAGTAAATGAATTTTTAACCAAGTATTTGAATTTTGAAAGGAATTTTCAACAAAACAGGGGAATTAGTCAACAAGAAAGTTGAACATTCTCCCATAAATTCAAATTTTCAATAAATTACAGAAATTACAAAAAAAAACACCAAAAAGATTACAATTTTCAGTTGAAAAAAATAATTTTCAACAAAATAATTAAATTTCGAATAAAAAAAGTTTTGTCAACTATAAAGTAGTCCCACTTCCATCTAAGAATTTGAATTTTCAACCAAAAAGGATTCGAATTCTATACCAAAAATAGTAGAATTCAAACAAAAAGTTGGATTTTCAATACAATATTTTGAATTCTCAACCAAAAGATATTAGTTTTTAACCAAATATTTGCGATTTTTACCCATAGTAATAAAATTAACTTCACCCTCATTTTTTGGAAACTTCCTTAACTCTATCAGGTTTTCGGTAACTTTTCCTGACTTTGTGGAATTATCTGATCTGTAGCAACTCTGTAATTTAAAAACCCATATGTTTATTTCATTCTAGATTGTTTTCGTAAGAACATATGTAGTAGTTATGATATATATTTGCTTAAACAATAAATGCTTTAAATTGTCTAGTTATAATAAGTATATCACGGATAGAAGCGCAGTGCAATTTATGATAACAAGACGTAACGTTTTTATCATTAAATTTATATTACATGCACTTCAATATTTTTGTATATATTTATTGTTTCAAAAAATTATTGTTCACATTTATATTTCTCATGTGTGGTTTCACATTCTACCTTAAATCCCACGTACCCTTCTCCCTCCCCCCGATGAATCCCAAATCGGAAAGGTTTAAAAATAATAAGATCACTTGAATAGAATTTTCATTTATTGTAACAAACATTCAATTTGAAACAACAATTTGTGCTCTCTAAAAATATGGCCACTAGTTTCAACTTTAAGATTTAGAGTCGTAACATCACGATTTTATTTTGTGGATTTTTGTAGTAAGAGTTAATGTCAACTTTATTTTCTACAAATTGAATTCCTCAATAATTGATCTCTTTATGTAAATCCTTCTTTATCTGACACAAACAATGCAAGATTATAAAAACGAAAATATTTCTTATATAATAAATAATTCTTGATATGGTAATCAGATATAATTTTATACTCTACTGTTTCAAAAGTCTCTATATAAAAAATATACTCCTTCTTTTCTCCAATCTCGCGATTGCAATAAGATTGATATTTTTCTAGATATGCCTTTCTTTAAAATTTAGCCTTCTTAAAGAATTAAAAAATAATTCTTACAATATAAAAAAAATTGCATCCACTTATTACGCTATGTTGCCTGAATTACAAAAATACTATAACAATGAGGAATGTTTAACAGTTCACAACAGAGCCTCGAAAATTCGAGACTTCACATAAATTTTCAAAATTATAAACACATACATTACATATTGAGATGACTCGTAAAATTACTCTCCAAGTTTGGAAAATATATTTTATTTTATTGAATCTTGCTGTTTTTTATACCTCTCGCTTATAACTATTATCAAGGATTTCACCCTCAAACCTTATAGATTTTACAAAAATACTCATTTTCGAATCATCTTAACACATAAGTATTTCACATATATTATTTCTTATACTTATCATTTTTTAGAATTTCTATCAAGTTTAACATTCACAAGCAACAAGACTACTTGAGTTTTAAATAGAGATTTTTTTATCACTAATAAAATGGCCAGGAAGATTTTAAACTCCCCAATGGAAGAATTGTTCTCAAAAACGTCCCTAACTAACAATTTTATTGCACATTTTAAAAGAGTTACCTAAAAACATGAACTAATTTAAAAATATCTCATAAAGTTCGAAGAACTCGGACAATTTTAGGAAGATAACTAAATTATAACTTATTACTTAAATTACTTAAATTACTTATAAAACTGATTGACAAACGAGGCAATCAATTAGAATTTATCACGGCCGTGGCGCAGGTACGTTTTATAATTACATCAACGTCAACGTCGCTCAGTGATCTATAAAATAGCCTATCAAAAATATTAATATGTTAAAAGCAGTCATCACAGCACCTATTGGAATTAAAAAAGGTGATGTAAGTTAAATACACATGCAACAAAATTTCCTTTTTCCCATACTCAATCAATGATAACATTTATTCTTTGTTTTTAGGGCGCGGATTGATATTAACAGGTATCTCGGATACCTGAATGAATTTATAATTTGAAGTATCAAATTATGAATTGATAAATAAAAATAAAAATATATAAATTCACAAATCTAATGCAGAATAATGAGAATTCTACATGAGTGTTGTAGAGATTAAAAGTGAAAATTAAACAATTAAAAACTCTCGAAATAAAAAATATTTAAAATTGTACATATATAATTCTTATAATTTTATACTTCGTCCATTTTATAATTTCTGGAATTTTGTAATTCAAATATTTTCTTTTTCGAAAATTTTACACGCCAGAATTTTATTTTTTGAGAATTCTCTAATTTCAGGAATTCAATTATTTCAATTACTTGAATTTTCTATTATCGAATTTGTAAACATTTGACAAATATATAAAAGGGTTTCAACAACACTGTTGAATTTCAAACAATATAGATTTGAAATTTTCCAAATTATGTTGTTTCGATCTATAATATATATAATATATATAATATAATATATAATAATATAATATATAATATAGTTTGAATATATTGTTTTAAAAAATGTAAAAAGTAACATTTAATGATATAATCCATTTATTAATTTAAATTACATAAAAAGCTAAAAATAGCGTCACGATTATTGGGACGTTTACATTACTTCAAACTAAAAATATTAAATTGAAAATGAAATGAAAGTTAACAATTAAAAAATACAAGATAAAAAAATTGTAATGGTCAAAGTAAAGACTTCATTAATTAAATAATTTTACAAAAATTATTCTTTAAAATTGAACAGTTTTTTGTGCTCGAGTAAATAAATACCTATACAAATACTAAAAAAAAAAAATTGCAGATCATTTGATCTTAGGGGCCGTACAAACCGTAACAAAATATATATATATATATATATATATATATATATATACCCCCTCCGCTCACGTTCATTTTCGAAGTACCCTGATTTTTCCTTGAATAATTTTTTATTTTTCTTGATAATTACTATACAAATATCAGCATTTTAATATTGTGCTACTTTTAATATAGATTCTGTTATAAACGGAATAAAATAACATTTCAGATAACAATTTAAAATTTTGAAATGTATTAATTTATTTTAAAAAAAAATGTACCTTACTGTTATTCCAAAAAGATTCAATTTATGCAACAAAAAAATAGTTTTAAAACCAAAATGACGAATTTTTAACA
Organism: Druon quercuslanigerum; assembly: GCA_010014905.2. NCBI lineage: Eukaryota > Metazoa > Arthropoda > Insecta > Hymenoptera > Cynipidae > Druon > Druon quercuslanigerum. Next base: position 7,954 of record JAAAKG020142093.1, read on the forward strand.
AATATTTTTCACTCAAAAAAAAAAGTTTATCTAAATTGTCTAACTTGTAAGGCAAAATTCAACCAAATATTACAAAAAAATATTTAAATACTCAGGAAAAGAAAAATAATTGTTAACCTTTAAGTTGAATTTTCATAAAAAAATGGAATTTCTACAAAAACAGATGAATTTTTAAATTACAAAGATATATTTTCAAAAAAGTTAATTTTTATGTTTAAAAAAATATTAAGGTTGACTTTTTACAATCAGACTATGAATTTATAAACAAGAAATAAGTTTCTATGAAAAAATTAAATTTTCAAGTCAAAAATAGAAGTTTTTGAGAAAAAATGAAATATTAAATTTAAACGAAAAGTAAATTTTCTACGAAATATTTCAATTTTCAACAAAAAGTAGAATTTTAAACGAAAAAGTATGACTTTTTAACAATATTGTTTAATAAGCAACCAAACAAATGCATTTTTATTCAAGAAAGATAACATTTCTCTTTAAACAGATGAATTTTTAATTAAAACAACAACAACAAAAACTTCAGTTATCTTTTCGACACCAAAATATTTTTTTTTAACAGAAATTAAATTTTCTACGAAATAGTTAAATTTTCAACAAAACAGCACAATTTTCAAACAAAAAGTATGTATTTTTAACCAACTTCCTGAATTTTTTAACAAAAAGATGAATCCTCGTTCAAGCGAGTTCAATTATGACCAAAAATATTAATTTTACCAAGAATGTTAAACTTTCAACCAAACAAGTGAATTTTTAAGTTAAAAAGACAAATTTTCAAAAAGAGTAAATTTTCATCCAAAAGTATTTCAATTGAGCTATTCGACACAAAAATACGAATTTCAAAGGAAAAGTAAATTTTCTAGGAAATAGTTGAATTTTCAACAAAACCGTTGCATTTTTATCCAAGAAAGATATCAGCAATAAAATATGAATTTTAAACAAAAGTTAATGTTATACCAAAAGGGTCGAATGTTTAACCCAATAAGTCAAAATTTTAACAAAACAGTCAAATCTATAGTAAAAAAGAATGTCTTTTTAAAAAAATCTTTTAATTTTTAAACAAATAATAAAATTTATAATAAAAATGTAATCTTCAGGAGCGAGTTTTCGCGAAATTACAAAAATTACGAACATGAGTAAAGGACCCCTTAGCCCCTACCGCAACAAATCGTAACAAAAGGTCTCTACCCCCCCCCCCCCCCCCTCCCTCCATGAGCTGTTACGTACTTAAAGTACGGTCCCTTACCAGATTTTATTCCAAGGCATTGTAAATTATATTTTTTAATAAACTTTTAGTTTGTCTGTGATGACTGTAACAGTTTGAAGAATCCTGTTGAGGAAAAGTTTATTTTTTTAAATAATGTTATACTTGATCGATTTCTCTTCTCTGGCGTATAAAATTTTTTCAAGACAAGATTGCTCCGTAGAGATAAAAATATTCTTACATCGTGACGCATTGTTCTGATCGTTTCATTTTCGTTCAATTTGACGAATCGATCAATTTAATAATATCGTCAGCAGAATTCTCGATTTAACAGATGGTCCCGTACAATACGAGCCTTCAACGCACATTTAATCTAATTGTAAGATTCTACTTCGATTCTTTATCTAACATTTACATGCATTAAAAAATATACAACGGATCAAGATCACGTTGAATTAATTGCAATTCGGGAATACAAAATATACATATTTACAGGGTATCTTTCTGATATTTGAACTTCAATTGCACGAAAGAATCAAGGAAATAAGTAGCCAATCATGTAAATAGCTTTAATTATTTTTTTCGAATTCTGAAATTGAGATGTGCTCTTTATTTCCTCGATTCAATGAGGTCCGAAACCAATTGTACTGGTTTACTAAAATATGTAGAGTTTTTGTGGATTTCCACATCTTTAAAATGTATCACATCTCGTGGTTAAAGTTGTACAAATATAATCTGTTTTTTTTTTACAAAATGACCTTCAGAGTATTCTTAGGTCACGATGTCATTTCCAAACTAAACATTACCGGACTAAAGTCAGACTCAAATCTATTCTATCAAAACTAGAACTGTAGAGATAAAAGACATTTATCTAGTACACTGAACATCGTTTGCAAATGCAATTCTTAGACAGGAAGCCTTTCTGGAAGAAACTTACTGTATCGGACGGCAATTATTTTTTTCACGATACTAAATATTTTAGAGCAAAAAAATAATGGTCTTCCGAACAATCTCTTTCAATAAACCATTTTTATAAATGAATAGTAGACTCTTAAAATTCATGTTCTGAAAATGCCTTAGAAAAAATCCTTGCATTTTTAAATTCGCTGTAATATATTATTGTCTCGTTTGTTTCGTGATATTCTCCAAGGAAATTATTATTTCTTTAAAGCATCGTTTTCAGCGATGAATTTTTTTTACGCCCTTCTCAAAAAATTGGCACATTTGGCAAGTATTTGCAACTGCGTGCTATTGTCTCGAATTTCATGTTTTCGTTACCTGTTCCAGTAACTAGGAAGTGTGTTCTTTTTCCTTACAATTAATTCTGGCTTAGAATTTGGCATTCTGTCTTCTGAGATCGTTGGGAATGATCATGGTCAGAATTGTCCCTAAGGCGAGCGTTATACAGAGGGTAATATTTGACCAAAAATCGCCCCATTCATTGATAAGAAATCCGGAAATTGAAGTGAAGGCAATTCCAAAGATCTGGGTCATTGCATTTAGCAAACCTGCTGATGTTCCTTCCGGTTCTGGATAGGTCAATTCTGCTGCGAATTCGAAACCCACTGGCAAATAACCCGTCATAAAAAATCTGCAAATTGAAAAAAATAATAGTAGTATACAAGTATTCGCAGCATAAAGACGGTTTGCAGAGATGCTTTAGTTTTTTTAATTACTTTGCTTTATTATTTAAAGTTTAGAAGCACATCAGTGTAAAAGGAAAATGATAATATTCAATTGATAATGTAAAAAGTACTCTGGGATCTATTTTATATCCTTAAAATAGTACAACAAAATGAAATTAATAATTGAAAACTAATATTTAAAGGAATCTGCATTATCATCAGGGGTAGTTACCAGCGATTAGTGTAGATATCATTTCACAATCCGTGAAAATAAAAATCAACACTATCGATCAAGTTAACTCTTCAAATAACGGAACATACTTAACATCATTTCTGACTAGATGGCAAAGAATATTAACAATTTGGTAATACAATTTTTTCTGAAAATAATCTACTCTCTACGCTCCAACAGGAATCGAACCACAGAACTTTCATTTGCCGTTTGGGTGCTTTTCCAATGAAGCTATTAGAGATTAAAGAGATCGAAAAACAAATCTTTTCTCAGAAATACACGCTATAATTACGTTACATCACTTTACATTTATAAGAGAGATAGTTAATAATTTTTTTTAATTTTAATGACATGTGTGTCGGTGTATTTCTGAACAAAGATTTTTCTTTCGATCAGTAGTTATCTGGTTCGATCCCCAGTGGAGCGAAGATAGTATATCTTTTTTCAGACAAAATATAATAAAAATTTCTTTAAATTTATTTTCCATCTAATCAGAAATAGCGTTAAGTATTCTCTGTTGTTTAAATAGTTAACTTGATCGATATTGTTGATTTCTATTTTAACGGATTGTGGAATGATATCTACTCTGATTGATGGTAACTATCTCTGATGATAATACAGATTCCTTTAAATTACTCGTATCAAAAGTATAAAAACTGGGTTGAGATAGAATGTATTCCTAAAAAAAATATTCTTTCGATCTCTAGAATAGCTTAATTAAAAAAGCATCTGACCGGCAATCGGAAGTTCTGTGGTTCGATTTCCAGTGGAGCGAAAGGAGTAGATCTTTTTTTCAGAAAAAAATTAATTTAAATACTAATATTTCCTAAATAAATATAATTAAAGTTTTAACTTGTATGCTTCTTTAAAAAAAATCTTCAATTAATAAGTTTAAAATTTTTTTTAACTTAAAATACCTGGAATGAAGAAAAAGCCTATAAACGTTTTGAATTCTGATAATAGTTTTAGTTAAGATCTATTAAAATTATAATTTCTTAAGTTCAGGCAGAAATCCAGTTGGTGAAATTATTAGTTTATTATATAACAAGAAAAATTAAAAACTTTATCAATAATAAAACAAAATTTCAACTAAGGAGAGGAATTTTGAACTAAAATGATGAATCATCAATAAAAACAATGAGTTTTTAAACCAATTGCATATAAATAATGTATATAACTATACTTTAAGCTGAAAAGATTTAAATTTAAATAAAAAACATTTAAAGTCAACCAAAAAATAGGAAATTTTTACCAAAACAGATGAATTTTTACACCTGAAAGACAAATTATCTAAAAAATAATTGAATTTTCAGTCAAAAGGGATGAATGTAGAATAATATGATTTAATTCGCAACTAAATAATGTAGTTTTCAACTAAAAATATAATCGTCAGCAGGAAGCCACTGAAAAAAAAGAAATTGAAATAAGGGAAAATAAAATTACTAACCATCATATATTCCCCATTTTCCCTGACTATGAATATTCAAAGGCCACAATATTGAATAATTTCAAATTAAAATTAAAATTGTTCAAATTTACACTTTGAACTTCAAGCAATCATAAATGCAATAAATATGACGATAAAAAGAGCAATTGTTTTTCATTTGTATGCATTTCAAGCTTAAAAAACTAAAGGGACTGAAATCGTGATTAATTCTCGTCCCGAGATATCCAAGAGTGGAATTTTATGGTTTTTCTTAATTTGGCCTGATTTCTTCTATTTTTTAAATTTTGATTCAAAAATAAACAGATACGCAGAATAAATTTAGTAGAAATTTAAACATCAACCATTGATATAAATATTAATATCTAAACAAAGAGAAATTTCAAGAAGTTAATCCACGGAAGCGCATGATTTTAGAGCTACAATTGTTACGTGATTTAAGGTCTTGGACTCTATGATCTAAAAGCATAGAATTCGAAACCCGAGAGCAAAGGAGCGTGGCTAATACCTGAAACTTCGAGGCCTATGCTTTAAAAGCAAGGGTGCCAAGATCTTAGATCTCGCAGAAAAACATGATAAAATTAAGTAGCAATGCCTTGAATTAGTCTCCCGAAATTTTGCTCCCCAGAAAATAATTTTATGATAGCAAACTCTTTTAACCAGTTAAAAAACTGTTTTTCTTGCGATTTTTATAACTGCGGTATTTATACTTCGAATTTACAATTCCAAAAATTAATTTAAAATATCACTCTTTGCTTGCTTGATTTTATGTTTTGCTTTAAATCAAAACGTAGAGAATTCCCTGCACCTTCTTAACTTAAATATGCCATGAAGAGAACTCGTCGATTCCTTCCATCATCCTCTTGGAAAAAGTACGGTCTTCAATCAAGTTGGTTTTGTAGTAAGTATACAGTTCGTGTTTTATATGTCTCAAGGCAACGTGAGTCTTTAGATTTTCGAAAGCCTCAGTATTCAGGTCCTCGACAAGCCGTCTAGATTAAAGCCAACCTCGCTTACAGAAAAACAGCAGATTACAAGAAATAAGAGGCAAGTGTCTAAAACTCCCCACTTTCTCGAGTTTATCAGATTTGGTAATTTTTTGGGATTATTTAATTTTTTCGACATCATCAAAAGTAAAAAGATTTGTTGTGCTATGATATTCCATTGAATTTATCTTATTTTTGCTTCAAGAAAAAAGACTTTCGTCTTCTTCTTTCCAATCGCACTAGTTTTCAATCTCAAAAATTCCTTTTCTCTCTCAGAAACTCTTCATCATTAATGGCATCTTCCAGCTCATTGTCTATTTATTGACGATCTCTCAAATCTCTTTTTTCTTTACCACACTCTACTTTAGGTGAATAATTTTCTCGGAAAACTATCAAGCAGATTTTTAAAAGAAACCTTGATGACCAACAACCATAACTTTAAGGACGTAATTGCCAAAAATATTTCGCTTTTACAACAGCTTCCTATTGTTCATCAGCATTAGCCCAACAACAGGTCTTTCTTCTTTCGGTGCCATATTTTCAGTTTAAAATTTTAAAAGGCCTTCTTTGTAAACATCTTATAACTTTTTTGATGATGGAGAAACATGTTAGCTACAATATGCAGGCACATATTGTTTACCAGCAGTACATCTGAGACAGTTTTTCAACTTTTTCATATCATTCAATTGTACTGGATAATTATTTAATCTTTAATCTTTCAATCTTTCTCTTTAGTTATGCTTAAAATTCTTAAGCTTACTTTTACCACTGTCGACGGTTTGCGTATCAAATTTTTGTTTCAGAATAGAAGTCACAAATTACTCTTGATGCTTCCCTGGAGGTTTTTCTAAAATTTTCTTCACATTCTGTGAAACCTTTTCCGGATTTAATAATAATTTATTGAATCATCGTTGGTTTATTCAGTACTTGAAATCTGCATGATACTTGAAGTGAAATGTAGTCCATTAGAAGATTAGATATATTTTAAAATTTTTTCATATTCTACAAATCTACAAGAAAAAAATGGAAACTTGGGTTTGGATATTTTGAAACCTTCATTTGTAAATACTCTCCTCGTGATGGCATTTATTATCCATTTTAAACATGATATGGAAATGTCTTATTTAAGCGAACAGATAATGAGAAAAATATTATTATCAGACTTATTAATTCAAAACTTCAAGTTAATGAAAAAGAGTTTTATAACGAAAAACAAATTAGGAATCTCGAACAGATGATAATGCAACTACATGAGTACATAGTGCTGGTTTTGTTTTACTGGTACCACCTCTCTAAATGCTCATTTTTCACATAATATGAAAAAAAATCCAAGAATAATTTTTTCTATTCGGATGATTTGGAAAAAATTTGATTTTAAGATATCTCGGAATACGATTTCAATCCCTTCACTTTTTGAAGATTGAAATACATTAACGTACTTTATTGTCGTCATTTTTATCAAACCTATGGTCATTTGACGCTCAGTGTTTATTATTCTTGAAAGTTATTTAAAGTACCTCTTATAGAAATTACCTAAATTTTGCCAGGGTCTTTTTAACCCCCTGGCTTATTTTCCCCAATTTGAAATATTGCCCTGACCTACGGTCACCTTATTTCAAATAGAAGAGTTCCAATGATTTAAATGCATTGATTTTGTAGTTATTATTATTCAGTATTTAAATTTAACATTTTTTTGTAAAAATGTTCTAATTTTTTAATTATTACTTGGAAAAATGATTAGTAGCCGGAAAATAACCAAAAACTTGTTTTCTTCCTTAAGAGGCCACCCTGAAGTATTTATATTGAGAAATTTACTTCTAATACGAAACTCAGCGCGCGCATGATGATTTCCATTCAGGGAATAATTTTATTTCAAGTTAGAAAAAAATTGTTTCTTACCCCAACAGTCCAGCAGTTAAATAGACAACGTAAATTTTCCCACAGTCCAACGTGAAAGTGAAGATTATCATGCCCACTAATGAAAACAGATAGACGCCAAGAGTCGTTTCCCTGTGAATGTTAATAGAATTAGCACATCTTATAAATAGTATGGTCCGAGAAATGGAGGGAGCAAATACTATATTTAATTTAATACCCTTTCTGGTTCTCATTCCTATTTTACTTTAGAATTTGAAATAAAAAATTAATTAAACACATTTTACAGAAATAATAAAAGAGCTCGGAAAATCTTTTATTTTTTGTAATCAAAATTATTTTGCGAATAACTCACTTGAATTTGTGTGTCTTGTCCAAAACTACTCCACACATAACGGATCCTAACATTCCTGCACAGACTATCGTCAAACCAATTCTTCCTGCATGTAAACTAGAATGCTAAAATGATAATAATTTTTTTATGAATTTTTTATTATCGTACAAGAAATGAATGATATTTCAAAATATGAATTTAATAACAAATCAGTTTCGGCGGTGAATTTAAGAAAGTAGATGATTTTTTTTATAATTAACTGCCAATTCAATTATTCCTGCATGCTTGCTAAAAATGCATAATTTTATTCAGGAAATTTTAATTGTGGTCCAAAAATAAAATGATATTTTCAAAAATTGGTTTAATAAAAAAAACTGTTTTCAGCGATATAGTTTTCAAGAAGTTAAATTTCTATTCTATAATTAGTCGCCAATCCAACTTTTCCTGAATTTATGAATGAATTGTTATTTTTAAATATCAGTTTAGTAACAAAAAAGTCTGGGCGATGAATTTGTTAAGGAGCTAACTTTTAGTTTATAATTAGTCGTCAATCCAATTCTTCCTGCATTTATACTCCAGGGCTAAAATTTTATTAAATTTTGTACGAAATTTGTATTGTGATCCAAGAAATAAATATTATTATAAAAAATGTTTTAGTATCAAAAAAGTTTCGGCGATGAATTTGGACAAGGAATTAAATTTTATTTTATGATTAATCGCTAATCCAATCCTTTTTTGCACCTATACTCAAGTGCGAAAATTCCAATAAATTGTTTATACATTTTTTTATTGTCGTTTATGAGTTAAATTTTATTTTTTACATTTTTTTACTTTTTGGAAAGGAGCTAACATTTCGATTATAATTAATCGTCAATCCATTTCTTCATGCACGTTTACTCGAGTACTAAAGGTATATTGAATTATTTGTAAATTTTGTCTGGCCCTCTAAGAACTTAATAATATTTTTTTTAATTGCTTGAGCAAAAATATAGTTTGGGCGATGAAATTGAGCAAATACTTAAATGTATTTTATAATTGATCGCCAAGCCATTTCTTCCTACATGTATACTAGTGTGCTAAAATGATAATAATTTTTTTCATTAATTTTTTATTATCATACAAGAAATGAAGGATATTTAACAAATATTAATTTAATAACAAATCAGTTTCGGCGATGAATTTGAGAAAGTAGATGATTTTGTTTTTTATAATTGACTCTCAATCCAATTATTCCTGCATGCATGCTAAAAATGCATAATAATATCTAGCAAAGTTTAATTGTGGTCTAAAAATAAAATCATATTTTGAAAAATTGGTTAAATAAAAAAAACTGTTTTCGGCGATATAATTTTCAAAAAGTTAAATTTATTTTGTATAAATAGTCGTCAATCCAATTATTCATGAATTTATACTCCAGGACTAAAATTACAATAAATTGTTTAAGAATTTTTTATTTTCGTCCATGAATTATTTGTTATTTTTAAAGATTGGTTAAGTGACAAAAAAGTTTGGGCGATCGATTTGGAAAGGAGCTAACTTTTCGTTTATTATTAATCGTCAATCAATTTCTTCATGAACCTTTACTCGAATTTCACAGTTATATTGAATTCTTTGTGAATTTTGTATGTCCCTTTAAGCACTTTATAATATTTTTTAAATTGGTTTAACCACATTATAGTTTGGGCGATGAAATTGGGCAAGGACTTAAATGTATTTTATAATTGGTCGCCAAGCCACTTGTTCCTGCATGTATACTAGAGTGCTAAAATTATAATAATTTTTTTGTAAATTTTTATTATCGTGAAAGAAATGAATGATATTCGAAAATAGGAATTTAATAACAAATCAGTCTCGGCGATGAATTTGAGAAAGACGATGATTTTTTTTTATAAGTAACTGTCAGTCCAATTATTCCTACATTATACAATCAACTTAAGAGCTAAAAATGCATAATATTAGTTAGGAAATTTTAATTGTGGTCCAAGAATAAAAGTATACTTAAAAAATTTTTTTTAATAAAAAAAACTGCTTTCGGCACTATAATTGTCAAGAAGTTAAATTTATTTTGTATAAATAGTCGTCAATCCAATTCTTCCTGAATTTATACTACAAGGCTAAAATTACAATAAATTTGTTAAGAATTTTTTATTCTCGTCCATGAATTAATTGTTATTTTTGAAGATTGGTTTAGTAACAAAAAAGTTTGAGCGATGAATGTGGAAAGGAGCTAACTTTTAGTTTATAATTCGTCGTCAATCCAATTCTTCCTACATTTATACTCCAGGGCTTAAATAGTATTAAATTTTATATGAAATTTGTATTGTGATCCAAGAAATAAATATTATTATAAAAAATGTTTTAGTAACAAAAAAGATTCGGCGATGAATTTTTTTAAGGAATTAAGTTTTATTTTATAATTAATCGCTAATCCAATCCTTTCTGCACCTATACTCTAGTGCAAAACTTACAATAAATTGTTTATAAATGTTTTATTGTCGTCCATGAATTAAATTTCATTTTTAAAATTTGGTTCCGAGACAAAAAAGTCTGGGCGATCAATTTGGAAAGGAGCTAACTTTACGTTTATAATTAATCGTCAATCAATTTCTTAATGAACGTTAACTAAAGTTCTACAGTTATATTGAATTGTTTGTGAACTTTTTATGGCTATCTAAGAACTTAATAATATTTTTGTTAATACTTAAATGTATTTTATAATTAATCATAAAACCATTTCTTCCTAAATGTATACTCGTGTGCTAAAATTATAATAAATCTTTTATATTTTTTTTATTGTCGCCTATAAAAAAATAAATGTTATTTTCAAAATTTCTTTTAGTAACAAAAAAGTTTGGACGATGATTTCGGCTAAGGCGTTAGCCGTTCGTGTATATTTAATCGTCGATCTAATTGTTCTTGTGTGTATACTCAAGTGCTAAAATTCCATTAAATTATTTATGAATTTTTTATTGTGGTCTAAGAACTATCTAAAATTTTTGAAAATTTTTTAAATTATAAAATAGTTTGGCCGATAAATTTGAGCAAAGAGTTCAAATTTATTTTATAATAAAAAATTGCATGCAGAATAACAAATGTTAAAAGATACTTACTGGGTAATGATTGTCAAGGATTTGACTGAGGAGGGTGCTAATGGCATAAAAAATGCCAACGTTAATTGCATAGCTCAGCAAAAGTAGGAGATAACCGACATTAGTAGCGAGCCTCTTGACTGATTGGAAGAAGCTTTCGGTAACTTCTGCATCTCTTTGAACAGCCTGAGCTGGGCTAGGAGGCAGCGGTGGTTCAGCCTTAAAAACTAAAATTTCACATTCATGAATATTTAAATTTGAAGAAGGCATTGATTAAAATGTAAGGAGATAAGAACTAGTAGCTTTAATATTTACAACTTTGAATTTTATAATTTCATAATGTGATACTGTTTATAAATCGTAAATACCCTGAACTGGTGCTAAACGGCCATAAGGAGAAAGCGGTGCACCCTTAATTATGCATTACTAAAAGCGATATTTGCTTCACCTACTTAGAAAATTTAAAGGCTTGCAGCTGATAATTATAAAACTTTTATTTCAAAACCTAAAAGAATCTCCATTACCTTTAAAATGCAGCATTAATGGTGCGCCGCTCATGACGTACATGCGCCGCTTAGCCCCAATTTACGATATTTATGGAAGAAATTATTTACTGAAAAAATTATTTTTGACTTACACAATAATATAAAGACTAAGATTGTCGTTGTGAAAGCTGCCACTATGTAAAACATAAGTTGCAATCCTTCTCCAACAATTTCTGGATCCTCGCTTTCCGGGACTAACATCGGTGGAAATAAAAATCCGATTGCCACTCCCAACTGGAAAAATATTTTTTCTTTTTTAGTAAAATTATACAACATTAATATAAATGATTATATTATTTCTACTTTCATAAGAAACTACAATCTCAATTAAGAGTGATGTAAGATTTTTATTTTTTTAAATCGAAGAACGGATAAACCTCTGGATTACCTAGCCTTCTATCACAATTATTTCACTTCGATAATTTTTTCAAAAGATATAGAAATCGGATAAGCCGAACCAATTTATTTCTGCATTCTTGAAATGATATATTTTTGACAATTTTCAAACTTTAAAGACAATAATTTCAAGAATTTCATGCAAAATTTTGTTCAGAAAAGCTATTTATTACACACCTGTAAAAATCCCCAAAAATACATTAAAATTTGTTTTGTTACTGTGCATCGAACCTTGCCCATTGTATAAATATAAATATAAAAATTTGTAAAATCACGAACGAAAATTCAGACTTTTCTGCCAGATTTACATATTGAATAATAAAAGAAATTTTTTCAGCCATGTATTATTGTATACATTTAATTTTATTCAAGCTAATCTATTCTGGGGCTTTGGGGACACAACTAATAAAACGGAATATTTATGATTTTGCGTGTTTTGAATTTTTTAAATTAAATATCATGCTTCCAAAATATCAATTATTTTTATTTCGAAATGATACCACATGGAAAAGTTGCCTTTTAAGGTATGAAACAATCCAATATTTAAACAAAAATGTTTCATCAGTATCAAAATCAAGCGAAATGACCATATAGTTAAAAAATCAGATTTTCTCATTATTTATTTAAATTTCAAGCCCACAGTATAACTTGTTCCGTCAAAAAATTAAAAAGTACATTAAAAAATTAATTTTTATTCGACTTTCACGTGTTTCTTCAATATTCTTTCGATAAAGACTTAAGAAAATATAAATAATTATAAAAATGTAGTTATTCTTCAAATGGCTGCTATATTTTTTTGTCTTTTTGCCTAAATAATATCATAGAAGCAATTGAAATTTAAAAGTAGATACATCTTTAAATTTTTTTTTAAATTTTTACATAAAACAGTTGGTCATACAAAAAAATTATACTACGAAAAGGTTGAAATTTTTCTAGATCTTTAATTTTTTATACCGTTTGAAATTCAGATAAAAATTATTTTTTTAAATGTTTAAAAATATGCTATATTCACGACCTACCCTAATTAGTCGTCAATTAAAATTTAAAAAAACATTTTTTGTTTTTTTTAGGAAATTCATATTTTGGGCTGAAAATTTAACTATTAGGTTAAAAATTCATTTGATTGGTCGAAAATTGATTCTTTTACTCAAATTACTTTACTTACAAATTTAACTATTTGCTTGAAATAAGTTTTTTCTGTGTTGAAAATTAATATTTTAACTGAAAATTTAACTATCCCATGTCTGTTTCAAAATTTATCTTCTTTAGTTGAAAATTCATCCATATATGGTTGAAAATCAATTGCTTTTCGATTCCCTAAATAATATTAGATAAACAATTGAAATCTGAAATTAGATACATCTTTAAATTTTTGTTAAAATTTTGACATAAAACAGTTCGTCATACAAAAAATTATACTACGAAAAAGGTGAAATTTTTCTAGATCTTTAATTTTTTATACCATTTGAAATTCAGCTAAAAATGATTTTTTTAAATGTTTAACAATATGCTATATTTTCGACACACCCTAAGTAGTCGTCAATTAACATGAAAAAAAGCATTTTTTGTTCTTTTTAGGAAATTCATATTTTGGGCTGAAAATTTAACTATTAGGTTAAAAATCCATTTGATTGGTCAAAAATTCATGCTTCTACTTGAAACTAAATTACTTTGCTTACAAATTTAACTATTTGCTTGAAATAAGTTTTTTCTGTGTTGAAAATTAATATTTTAACTGAAAATTTAACTATACGATGTCTGTTTCAAAATTTATCTTCTTTAGTTGAAAATTCATCCATATATGGTTGAAAATCAATCGCTTTTCAATTGCCTAAATAATATTAGATAAAGAATTGAAATTTGAAATTAGATACATCTTTAAATTTTTGTAAAATTTTTGACATAAAACTGTTCCTCATACAAAAAAAATATACGACGAAAAAGGTGAATTTTTTCTAGAGCTATAATTTTTTTATACCGTTTGAAATTCAGCTAAAACAGATTTTTTTTAATGTTTAAAAATATGCTATATTTTCGACCCACCCTAATTAGTCATCAAAATGAAAAAAGCATAAATAAGTAAATAAAAAGCATAAATATGCATAAATATAGATTACGGCACGCATTATTAAAACACAAAGATTTCTATTTGAAAAATAACCGCAGTTTCAAAAAAAGTAGAGGAAATTTCTTAAGTACTGAAATACAGGTATTATAGGGGATTTTATGGACAACAATGGGAAAATAGGGGAAAAGGGGACTGATTATGATCCCCATTTTTCTAATCAAAATTCTTGGGTTGATTTTTCCTATGGGTTTGTAAATTAAGAGTGACAATTTAAAATCTCTGTTCAGAGAGGAACACTGTGTGATTAAAATTGTTTCCGGGCTCTTCAGCAGCAATTTTGTGATATACCCTCAGCTTGAGATAGATTTATAGCTCGGCCGTTGAAGCTAATCGCCTATTAAAGCCAAGATTACATCCTCTTCTCAATCATGACTAGACCAAATCGTTATAAACGAATACTATATTTTAAAGAGAGCTTTTGGAAATTTTAATCCATCCCAAAGTATAAATGTTAAATTCGCTAAAAATAAAAAAATAAACCGATTTAGCACAATTTTGATGAATTTTTTGTTGAATGAAAAAGGTTTTAAAAGGCCAATGTAGGCCAGAAAGAGTTTAAGCTTGAAATTTTCGATGAAATATTCAACAGTCTATAATAAAAACCTTTCAATTTAAATACCTCTTGATTGTATTTTTCTTGTACTTCGGTGATTAAATTTTTTAAATTTAATTCAAACTTGAAAAAGCTTCTTTTAATTGTCAAAGCCCTAGAACCTGCTTCTGGAAGTTTCTTAATTCTTAAGAATCAAACATGAAAAATTTTAAATTTCAAAATATCTTCCTTTAATCAATTTATATTACAATTCGGCTAAATATTGACTTTAACCTATACGATTTTAGTTTGAAGAGGTACATTAAAAACTTTAAAATGTTAATTAAAGTTTAATGCACAATAACATTGGGAAATAATATTTCATTTTGAAAAATTGGTTCATTATTCAACATTTTGTTTAATATATTCTACAGAAATTCTTATATGATTTGAAAACGTTCTACATGATTTACAGAATTTTCATGATTGTAGCGATATAATTCCAGTAAATTCATTATGAATAACATAATTTTTGTATTTATTTACAATTCTTCAAATTTAGCAGATTGTTCTTCTTAAATAAAAAATATGTTCCGCCACATGTGAAATTAACCGGCATCGTAATTTTCAAATTTCTTTGACGTTTAAAAAACAAAAAAATACATTTTTAAGGTATTTATAGATGATCTATTCATCAAAGTAGAATTAAATTCAAATTTTCTTTAATATACCATTTGTTACGTTTTCTCAACATATTTGTCACATGATAAAACTGAAAAAAATAAAAATCTATAATCTAACATTTTAATTTATTAAGGCTGACGCATACATTAGTATTTCACTTATTACATATTGGACACGAGCACAACGAAGAAACTTTATTGTTACTTGTTTATTTTGTTGAAACTATTCGAAATATTTATTTATAATTTTTTGTTCTTTTTAGGAAACTCATATTACGGGCTGAAAATTTACCTACTAGGTTAAAAATTCATTTGATTGGTTGACAATTCTTTATTTTACTTGACACTAAATTACTTTGCTTACAAATTTAACGATTTGCTTAAAATTCGTTTTTTCTGTTTTGAAAATGAATATTTTAAGTAAAAATTTAACTATTCCATATCTTTTTCAAAATGAATCTTCTTTAGTTGAAAATTTATATATATATATATATATATATATATATATATGTGATTGAAAATCAATTTCTTTTGTGGAAATTTGGACTATTACATTAAAAATTTAGATTTTTTGATATTGAAAATTGAGTTTTTTAACCGGAAATCTATCTATCCCTTTTTTGTCGATAATGTATCATTTTTTTTAAATATTTATTCATCCGGCTTGGAAATTCATCCGTTTAGGTGACAACTTTTACTATTTTCTTGAAGATTTATCTTGTTTTGTAAATTTATTATTTTAGTTAAAAATTATTTTCCTTAAAAATTTAGGCATTTTGCTGAAATTTCGTTCTTTTTATGATGAAAAGGAACTTTTTCGCTGAAAATTTAATTATATCATGTTTTTTTAAACATTTATCTTTTTCAGTTGAAAATTTATGTTGTTTTTTAAAACTTTTTCTTTCGTGATAGAAAATTAATCTTCTTTGTGATTCATTTATTTTTTGGTAGAAAATTGATTTCTTTTATGGAAAAATAACCACTAGTTTGGAAAGATCTTTAAAAGCTCAAAATTTGGTGGAAAATTCAAATTTAAAATTAGTTTTTTTTATTGAAAATTGATTTTTTGAACCTAAAATTTAACTATTTTATTTTTATCAAAAATTTATCTTTTTTGATAGACACTTAATCTTCTTAAATAAAAATTCACACTTTTTGATGAAAATTTTTATTTTTTTTGTAGAAAGTTCATCTTTTGGGATGAAAATTCAACCACTGGGCTAAAAAATTTTTTTTTAGTTAAAATAAATTATTTTTAGTTCAAAATTTACCTTTTTACGTAAGTTTTGGTTTTCGAAAATAATTATTTCAATTTAAGTAATAAAATTAAAATATTGAAAGATGTAAATTTAAGACCTGTTACAAATATACAACTTTTGATTAATATTTGACAATAAAGTTACATTTTCTCATGTCAAATACAAATGTTAAATAATCAAATTTTAAATTATTAAATCTGATATTTTCTTCACTTTTTTATGTGTGGTGAATTTGGAAAAATTATTTGCTTCGAGTTTTTCAAATTTTTCATTCGACATTGAGGAAAAGCGAAAAGAATGCTTTCAAAATTTTTGCGAGACACATATTTTTTGCAAATGGATTACCTATATATTAAAAAAATTTAAATAAAAACAATAATCCGAGGTTGAAGACCTTTACTTTCAGATATATTAAATACTTTCAGTTTAGACTTTTTAAGTTTTGAATTTAAAGCTCTCAAAATTACATACATCCTCTCTGAATAAAATGCCCAGCCTAAAAATAGTAAAACGTACCATATTTAATTAAAAACCGTCAAAGTAATTCAATTCAAATTAAACACACCCTTGTGTAACTTTAAAGATAATATCACAATATCTTTTTATTTCACCTAATTAAATTTTTTATTTGACAATTTAAATCACTTCAACAAAATTCAATAATGCAAATCTTTTGTTTATCCATTTTCTGTACGGAAAACCAAATAGTATCAAATCAAGAAAATACTGAGTGACCACCTGCAAAGCTCTCACACAGATCCCGTTTCGGCGAGCTTTTACAAATATCTCGAATTACCAGAATTGTGTCTACTCGTCAAGAAAATGTACTTGATGAAGAAAATCAGGTTTTTTTCAATTTAAGAATATGTTATTGAGACCAATATTTTCTTCATTAAATGCTACTTTTTTTACGTAAAAACTACGACTGTTAGTCTGGAATTGTATATCGAAAGATCTCATCTTCTTGATAAAAGGATCAACAAGTATTGTTGCCATCAGCTGACTAATTTCGATGCATAATTTAAAGTCCCAAACGCTGATCAAGAAATTAAATTTGTATAATTATTCATTAAAGTGAAAATATTAAATAATTATTTAAATAATGATGAAAACGAAACATTTTTTATTGGCTAATTTTTAAGATAACAGGGTTCAATATTCTTTTCAAACTGAATATTTTTAAAAAATTTGTATAAATCCATCAATTATTGACAATTTGCTTAAATAAATTATAATAAAATCGCTAACTGACGTTTTTGTATTCAAATATGAATCTAAAAACTTCAGAAATTTATGAGATTGAACTTTGGAGGTCTAAACATTTTTTTATCATTTTAAAGCTATAAATGTCAACGACTGATAGGTCTTACAAAATTCCTTCATCATAGACATTGAACATTAATTAATTTAAAATAAAAAGTTAATTCAATAAAACATTAACTTGTAGATTTAATCTCAAAATTCTAATTTAAAAATTCTTCAATTTTGCAAAGAAATATGGAATGTTTAATTTTAAACCCTCGGAGTTTCAATTTATTAATTCTGAAAGTTTTCATTCGGAAAACGTATACTTTTCAAAGATTGTAAAATAATTAAACTTTAAAGGTCCTGAATATTCAGAATCCTTTAATTTTTAATGCCAAAAATGTCATGCTTTTTATTATTTGCATTAAAAATTACAGTTTTGAATGCGGACTTCTAAAAGGGTTCAATTTTTGAAGACTTGAAACCAATTTTTTGCTTTAAAAGCTTAAATGTATTATGTTGTAGATCGAAATTCAAATATTAAAAATATAAATTCAATTTTACTGTTAAATCTCTAAAAATTTCCAAATTTCTTATTCAAGGCATTGGTAGTCAATTAAAAATTTAAGAATTTCAGATTTAAGTATTTCAAACGGTTTAGCTTAATAGACAGTCTTAAATTTATTAATTTTGGTTTTAAATATTTTAAATTCTTCGATTGCAATTTTAAAAATAATTGCACGATTTTCAGTTAAAAGGATTCGTAATCAAAAAATTTTGAATTAATGCCTCCAAAATGAATTTAAAACAATGACAAATTAAGAAAATAACTTCTAAAATTTTTTTTATAGAAACTCTTTAAAAATTTGAAACTCAATTTAAAAAAGAATCAATTTTGAATATAAATACTTAAAAATGTGTAATTTTAAACCTGATAATTACATATAGTATTATTTTTTGTATTATTTAATTAATAATCTTTAATAATCAATGTAATATATTAAAAATATCCAATTTTTAGTTTAATAAATTAATCATTCAACATTAAAAATTTCTTTATTTGGAACTGAAAATTGTGCAACTATCAAGTATTTTAATTTCTAGTTTTTACGATTTGGAATAACGTAAAAATCCGAATATTTTGTCCATTTAAAATTAAAATCAAGCAATTTATGATATTTACATCTATAGAAGATTAAATTTAAAACTAATTAAAAAATTTATTTTCTTGGTCAAAATTAAACTATCTAAAACAGTGCCTTAGTAGTAGAATATTTTATTTTTATTTTGAATGGCTACATTTTACAGCTGAATGTGTAATTTTTGATTTTCATGAGTTTAAATTTCTGGAATTTGAACTTATTTTTTTTATCATTTTAGAATTTTTAAATTTTGTTAAGTTTTATAATTTTTTTCAAATAATATTTCAATTGTAAAGTTTATAATTTAAAAAATGACGGTGAATTTTTTTTCACCTTTGAAAAATTTGTGTTATACACATTATTTAGATTTAAAAGTTTAAAATTTTATATTTTTAAATATTCAATTTAAAATTTAAAAGTTTTCTATTTTAAATCATACAATTTGGAATTCTTATAATTCGAAATAATACAACTGGGATTCCTTTGAATTTTACACGATTTAATTTTCAAAATTCTAATCTGAAAAGATTAAATTTATAAACTTTTGGAAAATTGTCCAATTTCCAAAATGTTATTATACAATTATTATATTTCGATATTCTTGCATGTAAAATCAATATTTTAACGTTGAACGCTTTTAATGCGAAATTATACAATTCCAATTCTTTTCTAATGAAATTGTAAATTTTTTACAAATTTTCATCTTTTAGATTTTCCGATTAAAAAATGTAATGTCTAACACTTAATATAAATTTAATCAATTTTAATCGCTTTTGTTTAGAAATTATACAAGTTTAATTCATTTTCATTTCATTAAAAATATTGTGCTTTTTTAAAATGTTTAACTAATATAAAATAGAACCGTCAGATTTTTTTACTGAATATTACGTAAAAAATTTTTTTGTTGAAGAATAAGTATAAAAAACGGGAAGAGTTGAGATATTCTCATTTCATTTGCTTACCACATTTTTTGATAAAAGTTATCAATCTTAAGAAAATACCGATTAAAAAATAAAAAAATTCAAAGCGAGAACAGAAAGAAATTTCAGTTTTATATTTAATATTTTCTTTGTATATTTAGCAAGTTAATGATATATAATTTAATGTGATAAATTGTAATTAACTTAAATAATTTTTATAAAAATTGAATAACAATGTAATAGATCCTGATTCCTGTTGCAAAGGATGTTTTTTTCGGAACCAGCATGGGCTCTTCATAAGCCAGTCTTTCAAATGACCCGAAAATTTTCCGGTTTTCGGGTAATTTCTGTATTTTCGGGAACATTTCAGGGAATCAAAAAATGCCGGAACAGACTGGAATGATTTATTTATATTATTTTTAATTATATTTAAACATTTTTCAAACAATTTTTCAGAAAGTAATATCCAACTATAATGCGTTCTGACTGTAGATAATGATTTTGCAGTAAATCAATAAAAATTTCACAATCAATGATTTTTTTAATTATTTTGTTTTTATAATTTAACCTGATTTCCCAGTCTCTGCGATTATTAGAAACTGAAAATCAAAATTTATTCATAATAGTTTATAGCAGGGAGTGTTATTATTTGATACAAAACTAGCTGATGCTATTTTTTTAAGGAAACTACATTATTTTTGTATTTTCTCGAAGATTTTTCATGAAAATTGAAGTAGACCCGAAAAGGAGTATCTTATCTCTTGAAATTTGTTGAGAAAATTGCTTATAACTAACAAATTATTATTCGCCACTGAACGCAAGCGTTTATTTTAATTCATGCAATTCATTCTAAACATCCTTTAACACAACAGAGCAAAAAATTGCAAAATAAATGAATTTTGAAACGAATACTTAAATTTTCCAGTAAAAATATCAATTTCGAATAAAAAGTGACTAGTGAAACTTTTAGTTGCAAAAATTAATTTCAAAATAAATGGATTTTCAAAAAAATAATTTAATTTCTCAAACTAAGTTATGAGTTTTATGAGTTTTCAACTAAAACACTGAATCTTCAACTGAAATAACGGATTTTTAAAAAACAAATAACTTAAATTTTACTGAAAAAAATAAATTATTAATCAAAACATAAAATAATTAAATTTTCAGTTTAAAAAATTAATTTTCAACCAAACAGATGAATTTTTAACTACAACTATGGAATATTTAATTAGAATAAGTTAAATTTTTAGTTTAAAAAATTGATTTCCACACAAAAAATAACTTTCAATAAAATAGTTCAATTTTTAAACAAAGTGATGAATTTTCAAATAAAATTGTAAACATTTAAATGGGAGAGTTAAAATATAAACCATAAAGATTAATTTTTATTTAAAATGATGAGTCTTTATCTAAAATAATTAAATTTTTGATAAAAAAGATTAATTTTCAATCAAGAAGATTAATTTCTGGCAAAAAAGATTAATTTTTAGCTAAAATAGATCATTTTTTAACCAAAAAGTAAAGAACAAAATTTTTATTAAAAAATGAATGTTAAAAAAAGGTGAATTTTTGAATAAAATGATGTAGATTTTCAACGAAATAGTTAAATTCTGAATGAAAAAGACGAAGTTTAATTTAAATTGTTGAATTTTGAACAAGAGAAGATCAATTTTCAAACAAAAATGGACCTTTCAATATGCAGTTGCAGGATATAATTTTCAACCGATATGATGAATTTTTAACTAAAATCATGAATCATCATATGGAATAGTTTAATTTTATACCAAAAAGATGAGTTTTTCACATAGTAAATACATTTTTTAACAAATGGTTTAATTTACAAATGAAAAATATCAGTTTTCAACCAAAAAGTTATGTTTTCATCCAAAAAAACAGATACATTTTCAATAAAAAATATAATGGTTAAATTTTCTATTAAAAATATAATTTTTATAAAAAACGGAATTGCAGAAAAATAGCTAAATTTTTGACTGGAATAGTTTAATTTCCTGTTCCAAGTTAGGATAAATGAGAAGTAAGCGAATAAAACGTGATAAATCCTTTTTTATCAAACTTTAGTAAACTTTAGTAAGCGAAAAAATTGTAAAAGGATTGTTTATGATAAAAAATAATAAAAATTCAATAGTAAATTATAATTTAATTAGATTACGGTCATAAAGTAGAAATCAACTTTCTAAATTGCCCAACATTATTAAAATTATAAAATTTTTAATTTTTCTGCAATTGGAAGTACATTACCAGATTTTATAGTAAATTCCTGGCCATTTCCTGGCTTTTTCTCCGTCAATAAAGTTCACGGTCATATTCAGGTCTTTTCCTGTTTCCCGGCCAAGTCGCGACCCTGAGCTTTCTATTTTTGTTTTGAATTTTTTATTCCTTTATTCGAATTTTTTCTCGAAATTATTTACGTTTATGAAACACTTGATCTGTATTTTAAACAAAATAAACGCAATTTTACTTTTCCTGATTTTTTAACATGAATGATCAACTTTTAGGCAAAGTTTTTTTTTCCAGGAATCTGTATTATCATCAGAGAATAACAGAAATTCTTAAAATCTTTTTCAGAATATATGGAGCTATGAACTGAAGTTTTTTAAAGTTAAATTTTGTCTGAAACAAGATCTACCCCTTTTGCTCCGCTGGGAATCGAACCACAGAACTTATTATTGCCGTTCGGGTACTTTTCTTATTTTGCCAGGTGTTACAAGTGAAATTTTTTAAGGAATCTGTATCATCATCATTAATTAAAACAAATTCCTAACTTATTTTTCTTACTAGATGAAGCTATGAATTTAAAAAAAAGAACTAAATCTAGTCCGAAAAAGGCGTTAAGAATTTCGGGTATTCTCTAATGATAATACAGATTCCTTGAACAATTTGACTCGCAACAACTGGAAAGATAGTGTGTGTATTTTTGAAAAAATGATTTTTCTCTCGATCTCTCTAGTTTAGTAGCGTAACAGAAAGCACCCGAACGCCATTCAGAAGTCCTCTGGTTCGATTCCCAGCGGAGCAAAAAGAGAAGATCTTTTTTCAGAAAAAATTTGACTCTAAAAGTTTATAATTCATAACTTCATCTAGTCTGAAAAAGATGTTAAGAATTTCTGATATTCTCTAAAGACAATACAGTTTCTCAGTTGCACTTAAATCTCATATATTTTGTTTAAAACGTTGTATGCACTACACGAAAAATTATCTCAATGATACGATGACCCCAAGACTAAAACATTGAAAAAATGGATCTCATTGACCTCATTGTCAGTACGGGATATTTGATTATTTCTTTATTTCTTGACATGTCTTGTTATTGAGCATATAGTAATTTTCAGTATGATTCGACTGCCGAATGAGTAATAAGCATTTAAGTAGGATGTGACTGCGTTAGCAATTTGACTACTTAGCATAATGAATATTGATAGATAGAAGGTAAATAACATGTCACATGTGAGGCATGGCTTAACGTGTGTGGCACATGATCAGCAAAGTTATATCTCACGATAGTATTATTTCACAGCTTGCTTCCTCCTTTTGCTCTATAGCCATCACTTGTAAATCAACCATCGTCAGAGCATTTTTACTTTAATTTTCAATCGCTTTGTCTCAATATCTCAATATCTCAATATCTCAATATCTTAACAGTTAACACTGCGTTCTCTGAATAATCTGAATATTTCCATTTTTCATTATCTTATCTTTATTAATCTACTAGCAGCCAATGTACGCGCACTCCACCGACGTTTACGTCCCTGGGTTTTTATTTCGTTACATTGAAAATATAAACAATTTAAGAATGCATTATTGAAATTTTTTTTCATATGAGGAAAAATAGTATACGTCACAAATGTCAAGATATCCAAGTAGTTGTTGGATTTTAATGAAACTTTGTTCAATTTTAGTGTTACATAAAAGGTTTTTAGCGAGGAATTTAGCACCCTAAGGATTTTTTCAAAAGTTTTAAATGACGGTAGTAATTAACTAATAAACAGTATGTGCAATTTTGGAATTACATTTTTTGGATTTAATGATAATTTTGAAACTGTGTAAAAAATTTGAATGTATTTTAAATATAGCGTAGAAAATGTATACGCTTCAATATAATAATGGAAAAAACAAAATAGCTTAAAATATTGATTGAAGAAATGTCTAAACATTTTTATAATTAAATCTGTAGTCAATATTCAATCTCTTTATTCTTGCTAGTTCGAATAAATAAATTTATTATAATTCCACCTGTCATTTAAGAGCAAAAAATTGACAATGGCTTTCCGGGATCACGAGATATCGTCTTGCTGGTTGGACCGTGCTAAATTTTCCGACAGAAAAACTCTTAATTATTTTTTAAATTGGAAAAATCTGTTGATTATACAAACAATTTTCATAAAAAAATATGCATTTTGACCCCTTTTTCATGAATATGTAACCCTAATTTTCTTACAGAATCGATAAGAAAGCCTTTTCATGAAAAAATGTCAAAATGTACATTTGTCTATAAAAATTGATTATATAATTAATTATTTTGGGCCATTTTAAAAATAAGATAGCAAGCAATCTCTGTAAAGACATTTCTAGTTGATTCCACAAAAAAATGTATCATTGTCTTAAAAAAATAGTCGAAAATTGTATTTGTTTACAAAAAAAATCTCAAAATACATTGCATTTTCAATTAAAGTAGCTGGAAACTCAACTAAATGAATAGTTACTATTATATATATATAACCAAATAGTTGAATTTTAAACCTACGAAGATGAATTTGAAATCAAATTTAAACGTTAACCAAAAACAGTTAATTTTTGAAAAAATATTTTGTTTCTGTGGCCAAAAAGTTCAATCTTTTTAAACAAAGTTGAAATTTCAATATGAAAAGTTGAATGTTAAACAGAAAAGTTAACTTTCATCAAAGATAAATTAATTTTCAAACAAAATAAATTACTTCCTACAAAAGAAGAAGAAATTTCTACAAGATAATTTAATTTTCGACATAAAATTAAACTTTTTTTAAATAAATAAATTTCTAACAAAATAAATACATTTCTAACAAAATGATTCAATTTTCAATCTGAAACGATGAAATTTCAAACAAGAAGATTCATTTTATACCCAAGCAGACAAACTTTCAATAAAATACATGGATTCTTAATCAAGTAGTTGAATTTTCAGCTAAAATAGATAAATTACCAACCAAAAATGATGTAACTAAATTTTTAATTAAAACAATAATATTTAATAAAAAAAGAAATTTCAGCAAGTTTAATGTCACTAACAAAATATTAATTATCAGCGAAATAGTTAAATCCATAACAAATAGGATGAATTATTAAGAAAGAAGATAAAATTTTAACCCAAAAAGATGAGTTCCCCCAAAAAAAACTTGGATTTTAAACTTAAAATAAATAATATTTAAAAAAAGAATTCTAAACAAAGTAGCTAAATTTTTAAAAAATGAGGTGAATCATTAAAAAAAGAAATGAACTTTTAACGATAAAACGAATTATTAACCAAATACTTTGTTAAATATTTAACTCAAAACCATAAACTTTCAACAAAGTTGTTAATAAAATATGATTGTATTTTGGAATTAAAAACAAAGGCTTTTCATGAAAGAATGTCAAAATGTGCATTTGTCTATAAAAATTGATTATATAATTAACTATTTTTGACCATTTAAAAAATAAAATAGCAAGCAATCTCTGGCACGCATTTCTGCTTGACTCCACACAAAATTTAGCATTTTCGTAAAAAAAATTGTCGAAAAGTGTATTTGTTTACAAAAAAAACTCAAAATACATTGCATTTTTAAATAAAATAGTTGAAAACTCAACTAAATAAATAAAGATTAATTTTCTACCCAACCAGACGATTTTTTAACCCAATAATTACCTTTTCAGAAAAAAATGGACCCAAGCAGTTGCAATCATAACCGAATAGTTAAATTTTAAACCTACAAAGATGAATTGGAAATAAAATTTAAACTTTAATCAAAAGCAGTTGAATTGTCAAAATCTTTTTAAGCAAAGTTGAAATTTCAATATGAAAAGTTGAATGTTAAACAGAAAAGTTAATTTTCATCGAAAAAAAATTAATTTTCAACCAAAATAAATGACTTCCTACAAAAAAGACGAAATTTCAACAAGACAATTTAATTTTCGACTTAAAATTAAAGTTTTTTTTTAATAAATGAATTTTTAACAAAATAAATAAATTTCTAACAGAATGATTCAATTTTGAATCTGAAACGATAAAATTTTAACCAAGATTCATTTTCTACTCAAACAGACAAATTTTCATTAA
>JAAAKG020142094.1:0-11696 GCA_010014905.2 Druon quercuslanigerum
TACAACAAAACGGCCACTCCACATACGTATCAGGGAACACACGAAAGACGTGTACAAACCACCAAGCAAATGGACGGTATGAAGATCATTGGTTTGATTTTGACGAAACAATAATTTTGGAAAAAAACGGAACATTATAATAAACGAATGGTCTTAGAAACGACCCATATAGTAAACAATCCTCTTGCAGTGAGCCAAAGAGCGGACACTGATAATCTATCCACTTTCTATTTCCCCCTTTTAGAAAACAGAAAATTTTAATCTCTGCTATTTAATATCAAATCAATATAGCCTAATAAATGTTTCATCTCAATTTATATAAATTAATTAATTTAACATGTAACAGAAACTGTAAATAAAACAAAAAATGAAATATTAAATTTCTCTTTACTGCTACGTTCAAATCTTGCTATTCTCGCTTGAGGGGGGAAACAACTAAAACACGTCATTATGCCAAATAATTGGAACAAATTCTTATAAGGTTAGTAATAACATTATTAGACTACTCCTGATTAATTGAAATACATTGTTTCAAAAGACAACAAATTTGGATACTTATATTCAAATCTTTAATACAAAATCTTAAATTTCCGTACACAAATTTATTGAGATATTAATCAAAGAATAATGCTTCCAAATGTAAAACTGCGTACCTACAAGAGATCATGTACTTTTCACAGATTTAATAAAACTCACTGATGAGGGCCACTATTGTCTGCCGAAACGTGTGAAACAATTTAATTAGTTTAAATTCACCTGACCCTAAAGCTCTGACCTATAACTCGGTCTTTCAAGTGTCTCTTCTATTAGCACCTTCTGAATAAACTGTGTACTTAATTGGAAACCTAATAAGGATTTATAAAAAAATATCTGTCAGGCTTAGGATGGTTACTAATTATGAAACTAAATTGGCTAATTTGGGGCTGTATCCGCTATACCTACTTTCCATAGTTATTATTTTTGTAGTAAATAGATACGTAGAATAGATTTTCGTAAGCAGATATGGGAAAGCGGAATAAATATCTAAAAAAGTCTTTGTATAGCTGAGAAAAAGTTTCTGAACTCGAAAGTATCTTCTTCTCATAGAAACATATCATAACCTCCTTTTAATAATTATTATTATTATATTAAACCATTTTCCTTTCGGGGTAGGCATGACTCACTCGGCGGGGAAGGCAGTAATGTAAGGAAAGGGATTATAGAATTTTTAGATTAATCTAGAATTCTCGTATTATTTATTTAGATAAAACATGTTGCTGATTGACCTCTCACCCCAAGTGAAGAGCCTCACAAAGTCATCATGTGAGGTTCCCCACTTTGGTCCATTCGTATCCAAGGTCTTTTGTTTCAGGCGTTATTCACGTTACTGAAACTATTTTTATTAACTATTTTGTCGCCATACTTTTGTGTCTTGATATAATTTTCTAGCTTCTTTCACCTCCATGTATTTTTTCTTATGTCTCTTCTAACTAGGGGTTCATTAACATATTGTAACCATTCTATTCGCAGTCTGTTTCCGGGAACTCTGTCATTTACTTTGCATTGATACACTTGATTCGTTAGTCGGTCATTTCATATTTTCTCAAAATGCCTAAACAGTCTTAATCGATTTATTTCCCATGTGCCAATCAGCGTTTCTTTTGCACCACATTCCTTAAGGATTATCTCGTTACTTACTTTTTCCATAAGAGTTTTCCCGTATATTATGCGTAGGAATCTCGTGCCAATCGCGTTAATTTTTCTCTGATTTTTTTCTTGGTAGGTTCATGTCTCGCTACCGTATAGTACAGTTGCTACAAATATAGAATTATTTATTGTCATTTTAGCTTTATTTGATATATTTTTACTTCTGATAATGGGCCCTGCTCTACCAGTAAACTTCTTAGCCTCGTTTATGCGTCTGTCTAACTCCTTATCTATCTTTCCCTTCCTATTGAATAAGCCAGCAAGATATACGAATTTATGAAGTTGTTCAATTCTGTCCTCATTTAATACAATGTTGCATATTATTTTCTCACTCTTTCCTTCGAACACAATAGTTTTTGTTTTATTTGCGTCAATGTTGAGGCCCATGCTCTTCATGCTTGCATTTAGTTCCCTTAACATTCTTTGCAAGTCTTCGAGTGACTCAATTTCCCATTTACCCTTACACTTACTTTTCTACCTACATTATAGCTTGTTGGAACCATCCATTGACTCCATACTGTTTCGGGACTTCGTAAATTTTCTATATTGGTACGATAACCGCTTTTTTTCAATCGTCTGGGACTTCTCCCATTTCGAAACATAAATTTATCAGTTTGCACAGTCTATGTGGTATATACTCGCCACCGTGTTTAAGCATTTCAGCGTTAATGTTGTCAAGTTTTTTTCAGTTTTTAAATATATCCCTAACCTGAGTGACGCAGACCTTCTCAATTGAGTTTTCTAACGCATTGTATTCAACATCGCAGTTGTGGTGCCCTATCTTCATCTCCGAATAGTCCCCTAAAATAGTTGCTTGAAGCGTCTTGCATCCCGTCGGCATCATATAGCATTTCACCTTCACTATTTCTCATGTCGGCAAATTCTGTACTCTTGTTTCCCTTCATTTTTTATAAAGCAGTTTTTTTGCTTCCTTCGAAGTCGTTTTATATTTTCATCTCTTCATCTGTTCTAGTTGTATCTTTACTTTCCTTGAATAGTCCTTTGAGTATCCTCTTTTTGTGTCTGTAATCATTTTAACGTCTATTTCATTTCTCATCGATAAGGCCTGCGATGTTTAAAGTTCGCCTGTACTCTTCTTTTTTTTGCTTTTTGGTAGCCTGAATTTCATCATTCCACCATGCATCACCAGACATTCTTCCTACAACCGCGGTACCACACACTTCGTTCGCAGATCTAATAATGATACATCAGAAATTAGCCCATGTTCCCTATACATCTTTGTTTCTTATAAGCGCCTCCAAAATTCGACGGGTGCAAATGACAAGGTATCTCAGTAGAAAAGAAGAAAAGGTGCCATCTCAGGTGGCGAAACATGGAAGCTTAAGAATCCTATATAAATAGTATTGGGAACACGAACGCCCACTAAAGTAGGATCATGATATTGGAGCAAAATTTTTGACATTTTTTTTATGTTTGTAAAAAAGAAATGATCGTAATGCATTCCCGAGGAAAAAGTTCTCCTTCAGTACGTGCCATGTCAATGATATTTTACGATGATATTTTGGGTGCTACAAAAAACCACCTTTTTGCAGCTAGGCGGCTTACGATGCATCAAATCAATATTCGCAGTGAACAAGTAGTGAATCGAAATTAAAATTAAATTTAGTCGATGTTTTTAATCCCAACGATTATTATGAGGAGAAAAATCCCAAAAAGTACATTTTACTAGAATATAAATCAAAGGCTGTTGCTTTTGTTGTTGCAAATCCCAGAGCAAGCCTCAAAACAATACTGTCTTGTGGGTTTGGAAAACTAAAATATAGGAGAAGTCTTTTACAAGGGAGAAATGATGTTAAAAAGGGAAAAACAAGGATTAATAAATTTAAGATTATTAACTACCAATGCTTCGAACCGTTTCATTGAAGTAAGAAAAAACCATGAACAGGTAATTCTAATAGAACTCATAAAAATGAAATGAAATGAAATAATGAATTAATCAATAATAATGAATTTAAAACAAATAAATGATACAAAATCAACAATGATTGCCAGTTCACAACAAGAATGATCCAGCAGTTGGCACCGGCGATTGCCTTTCCGTACATATCAGATAATTTGAATTTACTGCTAATAAAACTTGGCTAAAATATTTCAGAAGCAAGCATCACAACCGTAAAAAAATCACGACATTCATAACCAAAAACAATGTAGCAACTCTCGAAGAAACTTTGAATGCTGCCGAAGCATTCCAAATCCGAACCTAAAATATTGATAACAAAATTTTCGTTGGGTATGGTTATCAATCCTGACCAAACAGATGCCAAAATTATCTGTGTTTAAACGATCTTTGGATTATTTTGGTGACAAATTGGTGTTAATAAAAAGCAGAATTTGGGGAAAGTGTCCCATTCGTATACGGCACAATAGAGCCTTACTGCTTCGGGCAAGTTACTCCCGAAAGTTTTCTTGTGCATGGCAACCCCGGAAAACAAATTTGGACCCTTAGTTATGAAAACTGTACATTTAGTGGCCGACGAATATTTAAGTTTTCTGGTAACGTTGTCGATATCAGGGAAACTTATGAAAGATCTGTACGAAATTGTTTAGGGCTTAACTATTAAACCTTACGTGAAAAATGACTATTTTCTTTTAATCATTGACGCAGGGGGGTGGTCAAGTTGACATGGCCATGTATAACAATGCGTTTTCAACAAAAAAGGGTAAAGTAACTTGTTCGATCAAGGTAATCCGGGTGAAATTTACATCACTTTGCCAACCTTGCGACGTTTATTTTTACCTTGAAGTAAAAAATCTATTAAAGAAAATAAAAAATGTGCCTGAAATGCTGAAAACGCAGCGAGAAATATCGTCCCGCGAAGATTTCTTAAAAATTCATGGGATCGTTCATCATAAGTTAAGCGCCCCTGCTTTCGAAAACATGATAAAATGTGCATGGTTTGCAGCCAAATTGATTCTTGAAAGATCAATTTTTCGGAATATCAATAATTTATGTTTCCCACTGACTCTTTAAAAATAAAAATGTCAATGTGGTGACGCTTCTTTTATAAAATGTTCGTGGTGTACCAATAATTTATGTTTGACATGCTTCTATGATAATTACAACCCCAAATTATGTTGGCCAAATGTCGAAAGCTGCGAATGTCGAAATAAGTGTTAAAGTAAATCCTTAAAATTTAACAACGATGACTGTATTTATAGAATTAGGACTCAAAAAATAAACGAATCGGTAGATGAATAAACTTTTATCTTAACGCAAATGTGTCTTTAAATCTTTTTTAAAATCTAAATTCCTTTCACTCAATATTAAACTGTAATTCTATGTCATACCTGAAATTAAACCTGTAAAATGTAAATAAATTTTGTTTTCTATTAGTTCTACCCTACAAAGTCACTGTCGCTGTTGTCAACAATAAAAAATCAACGTAAAAAATAAAAAAGAATAATTAAAAAAATTGTAAATTTAAAAAAAAACAAAGCCAAAAGAATCGAACGCAGAATATGGAGGTTTCTAAATCAACAGTTTTGCATTTTGAACTGTGAAAGTGACGGTAATTTTATTTGGTTATACTGCAAAAATTTGCCTAATCAATTATAATGTTCAATTTGAAATTCTAGAGTTGCAAAAGTTTTTAATTTAATACATGAAATTTATTATACAATTCCAGATCATCAAGAAATTATTGTTCCAAATTAAAAATGATTTAATTTCAAAAGTTAAAACTTTTTTAATTATTCAACTTTAAACGCTTTACTAGAAACTGTACAATTTCAATTCCTTTGAGGTTTAAATGGTACACTTTTCAACATTTTAATTTGAAATTCAGTTTCTAGATTCTTCAATGTGAAATAAAGTTGTTCAATTTTCAATGCTCTGAATAAAAATAATACATTTTCAACTCTTTTGTAATGAAATTGTACAATTTTTTTTACATTTTTAGGATGG
The DNA here is from genome assembly GCA_010014905.2 of Druon quercuslanigerum. Lineage (NCBI taxonomy): Eukaryota > Metazoa > Arthropoda > Insecta > Hymenoptera > Cynipidae > Druon > Druon quercuslanigerum. The sequence goes on from JAAAKG020142094.1 coordinate 5,612, forward strand.
CATTTTTCAATTTCTAGATCTTCTGACTTAAAATTAACCAATTTAGACAGTTTCAATTTTAAATGAGTAAATCCTGAACTTATTATTTAAAACTGATAAGAGCTGTATTGCTTTTCATTGTATATCAAATATTGTCCTTTTTAAAATTTTATCTAATCTAAAATTGATTTGACAAGTTTTCAACTCAAAGTCCTTCAATACCTTTTTTATAATTCCAATTGCTCTGAGTTTGAAATTATTCAATATTGTAACAAAAATTTGAGTAACTCATAGTATATAAAAATTTGTATAATAATACATTTAAAACATTTTAATGTGAGCAAATGAAAGTCCATTGACGTACAAATGCGCCTCGTGCGCCTGAAGTGGCTGCCAGTTTTTACTAATTGTAATTTTAAGATTATTTTTTGATAACAAGATAAGCTGGTTCCATATCTTCAGAGAAAGTTTATAAATATTAAGAGACGTCGATCTTTTGATATCGATCATGGAGAGTCCCTGGAGTCAAGGGTGGCTGATTCAAAAATCGACTCACGTATTCGCTCATAAGAATTTTTACGATTCTGCGAGTATATGATCGAACGTGGCAGCAACAACGTGAGTTCCATTTATTTCTGCAAATTATTGTATGAAGAACAAAACTTTTGTCACATATCATCACAAAGAGTTTAAATCTCCACAGATAACATCAAATTTCTGTTTTTATTAGGAGATAAATATTTAGGTGACAGTTGAATTTGCAGTCAAAAATAACGAATTTTGTATCTGTAAGAACGAACCTTCAATGAAAAATATAATGGTTCATATTTTAAGGTATTTCACGCGAGATTGAACTTTTCTCAGGATTTTTCTTAAATTTTTGCAATACATGCAGAAGAATATTATGCAACGACCATACAGTTTATAACTCAATGTTGAGTATGTGAAGTTAGATATTATCTACTGAATAAAGTGCCTTTTACTTGCAACCCGTATAAAAACGAGTTAAATTTTTTAATTTTGGTTGTAAAATCTAAACAGTTTTTCCATTTAGGTTAGAAACTAGGTGTGTATAGAAGAAGATAAAACAAAAATTTTACAAAAATATAAATTTTTTCTTGAGTTTACTATCATAGATATAACTGGCCAAAGAATACTATTTTTATTAACGCGTAAAATATAGCGCAAGGAAGTACTGACGATTTGGCAATACTGTTTGCGTTTCCGATGAAGCCGCTTGTCAAAGCAACGTGAGTGAGTACTTAGCCATAGCCACTAAATTGAATGCGCTGTTGCCATCCTCATTTCTTGACTAGTATGCGATGTATGCATATGTTATACGTTTGTTTGTAGCTAGAACGAGAGTGTATAAAACTAATCAAATTTTTTTAAGAAAGGTTATGATCGGCCTGAGTTTAAACTTTTGGACGAATTTCGCGTGCGTGAACTACCTTAACCCAAAAATATTTTTTTGCCCGACCCCCCTTGAAAACGCGTCATTTCATGCACGTGAAGCAGACGTAATGTGACGGAATACAGCCCATGCGAGATATGCACATACGCTCTCCGCCGCCGGGCAGACATGAAACTTTACGCCCGCTACATGAAACTTTACGCCCTATAGAAAAAAATTGTCTTTATATTAGAAAAATTAAAACTCTGCACCGCACAATCTCCTTTCTGCTGAGTACGTAATTTCTTCCTTTTAATTATAGTTTAAAATGATCAAGAACACCAAACATGCTTTATCTGCTTCACATGCTTATTTTCAAGGAGGGTAGGATAAAAAGTGTTGTGTGCATCAAGGGCATACGGCATTTTTCCTCGTGTAAGTGCCACCCTCGCTTGGCTGGAAAATTCAAACTCTTCTAAATAACCGTCTTTACGCCCTTGATATACAATGTACTATTATTTTGAATAAAGAATAGTCGCATTAAAAAAAGATGAAGGTTGAACGCAGCTTTTCGACTCAAGAAAGAATTAAATTTCAACCAAATTTTTGAATTTTTAGGCCAAAAAGAAGCATTCTTTACAAAAAAATTTAATTTTCTGTACGCCAAAATGTGAAGTCCAAAACAATATAGTTGAATTTTTTACGAAAAAGGCGAATTTTCTACGGAATAACTTTAAAAAAAAATTATTGCTGATGATTCATTATTTCAGTCAAAAAGATTAATTTGATACGAAGAAATACTAATTTACAACAAAAGATATCAGCAAAATAGTTTAATTTCCAACAAAGTGATTTAACTTTAAAATTGAGTTATCAACAACAAGGCTAATTTTAAACCAAAGAATTGAAATTCAAACTATAAACGCTCAACGCTCAACCAGAGAGGGAATATTTAAATTTTCAGTTTAAACAATTGATTTTCAAACAAAAAGAAAAGTAATTTTCTACAAAACAGGTAATTTTTAAAAACAAAGATCTTTAATTAATAAAATTAATTTTTAGCAAAGTAGATCCACTTTGAAACAAGTAGATGAATTTTCAATCAATGAGATTAATTTTCTACCACAAAGAAGATTTTATAACAAAATAAATAATTTTTTAACTAAATAGTTGAATTTTCAACTAAAAACGATCAATTATCAATCAAACATTGAATAATTGAGTTATCAGTTCAAGAAATTAATTTTTCAACAAGAAACAAATTTTCACCTAAATATTAAAATCTTCTACCGATAAAATAAACTTTAAAATGTTTAAGAACGCCTAGGGCGGATGGGTACACTTTAGTAACTGAAATTGTTTTTCAACTTGTTTTTGCAAACGGTAGTCAAAACACCTGCGGTATAAGTTTTTTTAGTTTCCTAAACATAGTTATTCAGTCACAGGTTTTGATGTAACTTTTTGAATAGTTTTTTCTACATAACAAAATTTTTGAAAATTTTCATAAAAATAAAAATTTGATTAGGTTAATTTGGAACCCTTTTCTGCATATACCAGAAACTCTGAAAAAAATTGATAAAACTCTTTTAAAAATTTCGTTTCAAATTTATAAAATGCTCAAACTTTTTAAATTTTGGTCTAATCTAAAAATTTCATTCATGATAGTTTTTAGATATATATTATATCTAGTAAAAATTTCGATTAAAATTTCTTTATCAGAAAAATATTTTTTTTATTTTCTGTATATCAGAAACTTTAAAACCATTTTTATAACTCTTCAAATAAAATTTTGCCAAATTTAGAAAATGCTATAAATTTTATAATTTTTGGCAGAAATGTCTGTTCTACGAACTCGATCTTTATGTTGGGACTCTGTGAGTGCCGGATTTCAGTAAGTGCCGGAATTCAGTAAGTTCCAAAATGTACAGATTCATTAAATCTAGAGATCGAAATTTTGGACAATTATATTACATTCTCGTGAATGAAAATGCAAAAATGAATGCTCAATACAAAATTTCATTGTTAAGTTCTCAACTACAAAATAACATTTTTCAAACAAATAATGGAATAGTTCAGTTTTCAGGTAAAAATATTGAGTCAAAATAGTTCATTCTTAAGCCAATAAAACGAAATTTCTGTGTAATATTTCAATCTTCAACCAAATGGTAAATCTTTTAACCAAACGAGATGAATTCTGAACCAAAAATAGATGCGAGATACGATAGTAGACTTTTTAATTCAAAAGCATTAGCTTGCAACGGAAAATAATTTGATTTTCTTATTGAGTTCTATTACTTTAGTTTAATTTTAAAATTTAGTCGAAAAACAAGGAAACCGGAGAAGTTTCTTGAAAAGAGGAATAAAAAGGGACATCAGGAAAAAGTGTGAAGTCTGTATATAGATGCTTTGCTTGTAAAATGGAATCACTAATTTTCATTTTTTTATCAATTTTAAAAAGTTCGTGCACTTTTACTGTCTCTACATGTGTTGAATTTAATTAAAAACTGTGATAAATGGAATCTACTTATTACTCCAGGGATGTGTTATGGAATGATGGTGATATAACATCAAGCTGTAATTTTACGTTTACGCCATAAACTTGGATCACTGTCCGCTTACTACAAATTTGATTGGCGGTTGTTAACGTTAAGCCCACGCAAGCTTTTCATCTGGTTTTGACAGAAACTGTTAGTAATTTTCAATAATAGTTTCATCATGCATCATTATCCTTTATCGTCCTGTATCGATTAAAACATCAACAAGTGACACTTGAAATCTGCATGATGACACTATTACTGGGACAATTGATCAATCCAGAATCCTGCTGGTCTTTAGCTTTATCTACCAAACTGGTTTCTTCGAATAAGATGCTATTTATTTTTATTTTCTAATTCTAGGAGTATTGGGATACAGAAGCAGCCCGGAAAAGATTTAAAAATTAAAACATTCAGTATATTTTAAAATATATTTTAGAAACTATCTTTGATAGTCAATTGAAATCTGGAGACTCACCAGGATTGAAGTATTCTCAAAAATTTCAAAATGAAAAATTCTTCTTCTTCTTATTATTATTATTATTATTATTATTATCAGCCATTCAACTTTTTAACTGGAAAATGATGTTTAGTGATTCGCCAAATAATGTTAATGAAACTTATACATACAAATGGACTGATAAATTATTCGCAGATTCCATCGAGCCAAGCACAGAATCCTGAAATGGTAATTGCTATCAATCGCAATATTCCCAATTGGTCATGTTTGGTTTCACAGCATGCATGGAAATAAGCTTTAAAAAGAAATGAATATTTTTGATAAGAATTTGAAATAATATTACCTTTCTTAGTAAGATGGAGTTGTTTAATTAAAGTTTATTATTAGTGATAAAGTTGTATAATTAAAGTTTATTATTAATTAACAGCTCGGAGAGAAGTGTCAATAGTGCGAATTAGTTTACTCAATCGTTCTTCCATTTCACTGATTCTGTACAGTTAATAGTTGTGGATTTTCGGACTATTATATACAGGAATTTGTGCACCCACGTTCTTGATTCAAATTGACAGAGATTTAACAACGATGACTGTATTTATAGAATTGGGACTCAATTATCGCTCCATTACCCAACACAACATTACGTGCATTTTAAAAGATAAAGTGCAGCTACGTGAATATGTTACCGGGAAATGATCTAATTAGGCATATAGAGTACCCAGGCAATGGTCAAAATGTCTGAATGTGGCAGGGAAAGTATCAAAGTAAATCCTTATTTAACACCTAACATATGCCTTGTATAGAATGCCTGGTATGTCTTTGGTAAATTATAAAAGTAGAAATGAGTGGCTTTGGCAAAGTAGAAAAAATAAATATTAATTAAAGTTAATATAATAAATTATGATTCAACTCCTGAACAAACAATGAACTCATAACTATGAAAGAAAAAGTTTGAAAAATAAGGTGAATCTATTGTTTCAAAAGGATTTGTTTATTAAAATTTTTGTTGCTAAATACTATAAAGTACTTTAAAGTTAAACTACGTTACATTTGAGTCCGCATGGATTAATACGAATATATTTCATGGGGAAGTCATTAAAAGCCTATAATAAATTTTTTATATTTTTTTCGCGATTATACAAAAATTCACAAGAGAAATTTCACTATAGGATAATTATTTTAGAAACATTTTTAGGAATACAAACAATTTAATAGAAAATTTATTTTATTCAATGTCAGACGGTATAATTACCTTTCTAACGTAAAACATCTCACATTCCCATCAGGAAAAGGCTTTTCTTTATTTTATACTTAGAGGAAAGATTTTTTACTTTTTTTACTTTTTTCTTACTTTTCTTTTTACTTTTTATACATTTTCTCAATTTATAATTTTCAGTTATGTAAAGTTTCTATGCCATATATATTAGATTTTTAAAATCTGAATTTTCTTTTAAATTAAATTTTTTTTGTCAGTATTTTTTGCTTTTCAAACTTTAAAAAAAAAAGCATTTATAACCGATTTAAATGTTTAGTGGTTAAATTTATTCGCTTTAGGTAGTAGCCTGATTTATATATATATATATATATATATATATATATATATATATATGCAAAAAAAATATGGCCTTCAGAGTTGTCTGTAAAATTTTTTAATTTCACGATAGTTAAAAGATCCCCCAATTAAAAACTTTTTAATTTCAGATTCACTGAATTTCTATAGTT
>JAAAKG020142095.1:0-11696 GCA_010014905.2 Druon quercuslanigerum
GAGTATATTTTACTTACGGTACTTAATAAGCTGATCCCTCTGTAATTATTGCAGTCGCTTTTATCTCCCTTTCTTTTTTTATATTGGCACGATAATCGCTTTTTTCCAATCACCTGGGACTTCTCCTATTTCAATGCATAGATTTGTCAGTTCGCACAGTCTATGTGGTGTGTACTAGCCACCGTGTTTAAGCATTTCAGTGTATCAGTTTGGACACATAAAGGCAGAGAGAAATTGTCTTTTCTCTTAAATTTGAATATTTACCATGACTTATCAAACAATTTTCAGTTGTTTAAACAAACATAAATTATTTAAAGAATTATTTATTTCCCAAAAAATGTAAAAAAAATGATCGTATTTTCTGATTGAAATGCAATATTTTGTTATTGTTTGTAGTAAATGTCTCTACCACCATTATGTACTTATTTATACAATTAATTATTGTTTATTTTGAAAATTTCTAAAAATTGAGCCAGAGATGTCCACTTTTTTGATATTGGTATCCTATGCTACTTTCTGTCGAATAATTACATAATTTTGATACATTTCTTCTGATGTTTAATAAATTATAATGTGTTTAAACTTTTCTTTCTCAAGCAGTTATTTTTCGATAACTGAAAAAATGAAATAAAATAGAAGACATACAATTAATTACCATTTTAAACGTATTCTTGGAAAAGTAATTATTTAAACAAATGATATTTGTTTAAACAATTAAAAAGTGGTACATTTATTCTTTCTATACACTATACAGTCAGAAACATAATTCTATGTGTTCTATTTTATTTCATTTTTTTATTTATCGAAAAAAAATTGCATGAGCAAATAAAGATTACTTAGGCAAAATGAAATTTATTAAAAATTAAAAAAATGTGTCAAAATGATCTAATTATTCAACAAAGTGTAGCATAGGATACTAATTTAAGAAGAAAGTTTATATCTCTGACTCAATTTTTAGCAATTTTTAAAATAGACAATAAATAATTAGTTAAACAATCACATAATATTTTTAGAAAAAATTTGCCACTCCAAACAATGACAAAAAATTACATTTCATTCAGAAGATACGATTATTTTTACATTTTTTGGGAATAAATAATTGTTTACATAATTTACATTTCTTTAAACAATTGAAGATTGTTTAAAAAGTCATGGTGAATATTCAAAGAGTCCATTAATAATTATTTTTATTTAATAGACGAAAGATTGCTAAAAAGTAATAATAATACGTAAAAATGTGGTTTTTTTATTTTCGAGGCATATTTGGGAAGCTGTTGGGTAGGTTGGGTAGGTTGGGGTAGGTTAGAAATGAATATTATTAGTGTGGTTTTATTTCGTACACATTTCTCTTAAATCCCTCAAAAACTTGGCACGTTTCGATGAAATCCTGGAACATGAGTTTAATTTTTCAAAAATTCAAAGTTACCCATATTAATTAAATGGGGGTTTGAAGTGCCTGGTGGCACCTGTTAATATTCGAATTTCGAAAAAAATACGGATTTCCTTTCTCCGAAAATGGAAACTTAGTGTGTGTGTGGGGGGGGGGTCTTGTCCTGTAGCTCGCAATTAAATGACAATATACCCTCAGTATGAAATATACAAACTTCTAAAAAATACCTCAAACTTAAAAAACTTGCCTTAACTCTGTATCTAACGAAATACAATTTATTTTAATACTGGGATTTTTGCACTTACCTTTAATTTTGTCGAACAATTGTTCTGGTTCTTTAGGGAGAGTTGGAAGAAAACGGCGTCTAGCTTCGGAGATGTTTTTACCGATCCGGTCCAAGTTATGTGAGTTGATTTCTGATGAAAATTCGTTCGTTTTTAATTCAGAGAGAATAATTTGCGCTGGTTTTGCACACACTTCTTCCATAGCTTTTCATTCGTCGTTGTTATTTATAGCTTGTCTAGCAATATTGAGATCTCTTGTATGATTATGATTTAAATTTTTATCAATCACAATATTGCTTTCAATACTAGGGGTGTGCATTTTTGCAGGACAATCTTTGTTAACACACCTCCAACGCACAGTACCCCTTTTGGCAACGTAACCTTTGCGAAACTTGTAGTTATCAAAAACCAGCAATTGTCACCTTTTGAACTTAAAATAGACCTTACTTCCATCGTGAAAGAAAAGAGGATTTATGATGTTGCTCGGTGGAGCGTTTACTTTTAAATGCATCTTAGAAGCTTAGGTTATCAGGAATCATTACCCCTAATTTGCTATAGGTATACAAAGTTTGTTTAATTTTTAGGTTTGCATCACCTTAGAATTTATTAATTTACTACTTCTACTATGACATAATTTTATTTTTCCATATTTTTTAACAATTATGCATTTTGGAAATCCATTATTTAACCCAAATCTACTGCACCCCTAAAAATTCTCAAATTTAACTTTAAAAATATATACTGTTTGGAATTTTCCATTCAATTTAGAGTCTTGGGTTTAAACTGAAAGCATTGCATCTAAATCTTCTACAGTTTTCCGCCCATTTCTCATTAGCATCCAGTGATCTGTTGTACATTATATTTATTACTCCAGTTCTCAGGCACATTTCAAAAGATAAAGTTGAGATTATTTAATTTTGCAAGAGATACAAGGTTTAGCGGAAGTAAGCCGTAGGATTAGAGAACCTTTTTTGAACCAGGGATTAGAGGCAGGTCAATTGGCGCAAGTAGCCTGCGCCCGCGAGGAGGGGCATCAATTATTGTATAAGTTCATGCTACCGCTGCACGGATGGTTCTTGCGTCTATGTCTAACAAGAAAAGGTAGTACCGCGTGAAAAATGATGGCTCGCACAGACTTTCGAATTAACGGCTCTCTTTTTTTCTCTTTAACCGACCAACTCATTCCCTAGCTTTAGCCTACCAACATGCACTTACGGTCAGTACCTGATAGTTTTGTTTTTGTCTCAATTACACATGATATGTACATTGCCTAGAGAATACTCACAGATTCCATTATCAAGACGGATTCTTCCCAATTAAAATGAATAGTAATGCACTTTAAATTGTGCACTATTTCACTCAGGTAAAAGGGGTAATTGTAGATAGCAATTCACAAACGGGTGATTAAAGAGAAAACTGTTTCTCCAGTAAGAGAAACACATTTTTGTACTAATTGTATTCTAGTTGTGAAATTATCATTTATTGTAAATTGATGTCGAATAATAATATGTGCAATATTATGCTTGGCGTTGTGAATTTAATGGTAGATAAATTTACATATATTTGACTTGTTGATGAAAGGAACTTTTTACTTATATTATTCGAAAAGCATACAGTAAATGTATGAATAGAAGCAGTTTCCATAGATTTCCTAATGTAAATTTACTGATATTGTTTCGTGCACTTAATGTTTAAAACTTATTTGTAGTGTAACTCGAAATGTATAGTAAAATTTCTAACATTTTTTAGGTATACTTGAAAGAAAACATAAATTAGAATTGTCAGTATCTGATCTAGAGGAACCGATTGTACGACCCAAAATTAAGATTGATCAAACGTAGTTAGTGTTTCTAATTGTGTGATCTGTTAAAAAATAGATTATCTGAGATGAGATAACAAACCCTGCCGGGAGAAGATTATTTTAAATGGTCACTTCTTGTATAATACAAGCTAACAGTTTTTATTCTCATACACGAAACATTTTTTATTAAAAATCTAGTGACTTTGTCTCATAGTCTTGGCTATGGGAGAAAGTCAATTAAAATCCAAAACCATCAGAGTATTCAAGAAAATGATTAATCATCATCTGAAAAGCATATACCGTCTATACAGAATCTCAGAGACTGAGCTCGCCAAACTAAGCGACAGTCACTGAAAATTTAATTCGCAAGGTCTTTATATTCTCGTATACAAGAAATCTGATTTCGAAGCAATAGTCATATTGAAAATCTAGATCTCACTGAAGAAAATGTTTGTTTGAATCAAACAAATTATTTCTTTAATATGAGGTCAAGTAAATGTTTCTTTGGTTTAAATAAAGTTTTTGTTTGTCCTTTTTTGTTAGGTTCAAATAAATTTTTGGTTTGTTTAAATAAATCTCTTATTTAAATTCAGTAAAGTTCTTGTTTACATTGAATATATATTTTTTAAATTAATTATAGATTTGGTTTATATATATATATATATATTCATTATTGATTCCATAAATCATCTTGATAAAGATAGGAGAATTCAAGTAGTTCCTAAACTAGAGATACTGCGTCCATTTTTGAATTAATGTATCATTTTACAGTAAATCAGAACCTCTAGAAGAACACATTACTGAAAAAAAGACCAATGCCATCAAATCAATCACAGGATCAATTTATTTAGATTTTAGGTTTTATGAATTCAAAAAAAAAACAAATTTTAAACAAATGCATTATTTAATGAAAGTCAATCTTTTGTTTAAATTAAACAAATTATTTGTTTAAATCAATGAGGCAAATTTTTATCATTTCGTAAAATTGAAGCAAACAATTTTGCTGTTTGTTTAAGACAAACATTTTCCTGAATCATACATGAGATTTATATTCTCGTCGACAAGAAATCTGAATTCTAAGGAACAGTTTATGAAAATTCAAAACACGATTTCTCCACGAAAAAAAAAATACTTCTTGACTTATTATATAATAAGTCAACTTGTCGGTTTAGCACAGTGGTTACGACTCCCGACTGATAGGCGTTAGATTTAGGTTTACAGATGTAGGTTCGATACCCCGTTGCGTTAGAAATTTTATTTGTAATATAATATTTAAAATGTAATATATGTATTCACTCTAAGCAGGACCATTAATTCAAAGTCAAAATACTCGAAATCAATTAATATATATTAATTAAATACCTTTTTGCTCATATCCTTAAAAGTATAACAGTAGTGGGTGTTGAAATTAACCAAAATATTGGAATGAATTTTAAATTCTTGAAATTATAAAGAATATTCGGACGATATGCAGTCGTATAATGACGAATGGATAAAATAAATGCCTCCTAAGAAAAATTCAATGAATTTTTATCATTTTTTGAATTAACTCTGGCATCCAAGTTTGGGCCGACACTGTCAACCGTTGCTACATCGTTACTTTCACGTGGTATTGGGGCAATAATGACATCCAGTGTTGGGTCTGTTTCGGCCGCCGAGTGCATACCGTAGTTACACATCCAGCTATGACTCGATACTGGCAGTCGATTTCCAGCAATATTTTTGACATTGCTGGGCCATTGTTGGGCCTTATTGGAATTTGCACTTTGGCACTAGAAAACGAAGATTATTTTTGTAAAAATGGAAATACTGTAGTAAACTAACTGCCCTCTTTTCCTGATAAATTGCCTTTATTAATCCTTTGAAGAGACTTAAAGTTTTTTGTTATGCTGTCAGAAGAACGCCAGATTGCAAAGGTTAAAGACTAAAAAACGAGGCTGCATTTTTGCGATTCCCTGATCAGAGATTGAACAATACGAATTTCAAGTCTGAAGCTTTGAAGAAACTATTGGACAACTGCCATTCTATTTACTCTGTCTCAGTGAGAGCACTAGTGACTAAAAACTTTCTGCAAGTCCAAGTATATGAAAAGACGATTTGAAGGAAGAAGACAAAGAAAGAACTTGCTTCGAAGAAGTGACTTGTTAAAAAGACTTCTTTTTGCTGTCAAGGGCCATTATGTGAATTAAAAAATACATTTCTGTTGGTACTCATATATTATGTTAATATTGTTAATGGTAGACTTTTGCAGAAAAATGATTTTATGATTGAGAGGATTAATTAGTAATTTCTAGAAATGATTACATTTTATATAATATTACGACGGCAGGAGTCAATAAACTTAACTATACCGGATTTTGTATCACCCAATTTGAATTTTTGACTAAATATATTACTAAATCGATGTTTTACATTTGAGTGAAACAGGTACGTAATTTTATTACCTCTTGACATCAATCTGAACTGGTTTAATTTGCCTGTACTATTAATATTAGCTCTACATTTGAATTAGCGAGATTTCACTGTGTATCAGTGAAAATTCTGACTGATTTGATTCAGTGACCCGTTTCGCAGTAATTGATCAGATTTGGAGTGCATAATAGACATGATCGTAATTCCAGTTTTTTATATGGTTAAAATTGCATTTTAAAAGTGAGAAAGACTTGAATTTTTCAATAGGGATTAGAAAGTGTATCACGTTGCACTGAAGTTGAGAAATATATTAGTAAGTGATGCATTTTTCGCATCGTGCCCGCATATAACTCGACTATACCCATAATTCATACGAAGTGCTTGCGACGTGTGTCGTTCCAGTGCAACGTTTTGAACAAAATGAAACGAAATTTAACGAGAACAAAATCTATTTTACTTCTTGCGAGTGAAACCAAATTACAGGGCACGTATATATCTGGGGTATTTAGATTTTTTAAACATAAACGTGTTTATCGGTTGAGATTGATAACTAATTTCTAAACAGATTTGACGAGCAAAAAATATAGTAGACACCCTGCGAGTGTCATTAAGATACATTTTAAGTGGCTCAAAAAAAAGAATAACGCGTCATCTTTAATGAGAGTATTCTCCTTGTGAATGGACGAACTTTGCCGATCAAGTTACAAGAAGTTTCTCTCAGATTTTCGGAAAGACTAAGAAGGTTTCACTGAGCTGTTTTCCATTTCAGAGTACATGTTTATTCAAAAAGCGCCATGTTATACAATACGATTCCATCTCTTTTTATATTCGCGCTCTGCAAATCCTAATGAGATAGAAATTGTAATAAATCCTTAACCAATTGCCTTTCAAGCATTGCTAGTATGAATGAATTAGTAGAATTTGACCATGTATTAGTAGAAAACTACTCATTATTTGTAGAAATACCACTAGATCGGAAAACCGGGAAATGGCCGATAATTTGTTGAGATTGACTCCGTTTAAAATTAAAGTAAAACACTGCACCAGGCTTTTGAAAATTTACTTATTTTAATATAAATTACAAAATGAATAGTTTCCCACGTGGAAACATTTCCCGGAAAGTGCTCCACGGAAATTCTACAGAAATTCCGTTTGGAAAGTCCTTTGAATTTCCGTAGAAATTCCACTAACTTTCCGTCTGCAATTTTCATCCTGTAATGGGCTCTGGAAGTTCCTATCAAAAATTTTGCTATCAGTAATGCTACCCCAATTCGACTGCGGTAGGTCACGACGGTCATCCCAACAAATTTGTTTTGCACCAGGTGCAAAAAATATTTCCTCCTCGAGGAAGTTGAGTTCTAAATAAACCTTGGAGGTACCAACCAATCTTTTTCATCATCTGTCATTATAAAATAACCTACAAATGCACCAGGTGTAAAGTATACATCTTCCTCAAGGAAGTTAAGTTAAAAATGAACCTTGGAAACCATCAACAAATTTTGTGCATGACTCGTCGTCATTATACATTAACCTCCAAGTGCACCAGGTGTAAAAAATACATCTCCCTCGAGGAAGTTGAGTTCTAAATGAACTGTAGAGGCAACTAATTACATTTTTTCATGATCCGTCATTATAAAATAACCTCCAAAAGCACCAGGATTAAAAACACATCTTCCTCGAGGAAGTTGAGTTCTAATTGAATCTTGGAGGTCACCAACCAATTTTTTGCATGACCCTTCATTATAAGATAACCTCCAAGTGCGTCAGATGTACAAAATACATCTTTCTCGAGGAAGCTGAGTTCTAAATGAGCCTTGGAGGCAACTAATTACCAATTATTTTACCAATATTTTTCATGATCCGTCATTATAAAATAACCTCCAAGAGCGCCAGGTTTAAAAACATATCTTCCTCAAGGAAGTTGATTTCGAAATAAACCTTGGAAGCCACCAAACAGTTTTGGGCATGACGAAAGAAATAAAAAAGAGAGGGTTTTCGGATGGTTGCTTTCTCATTTTTTTTCCTCTTATTTTTGTCCAACAAATAATTTTTTTTTTCATTTTTAGAAAAATTTTATCTTTTCGATTTGCAGTAGGAACATTTTATGGTAGTTGTTAACATTTGGACATTTGATTCTTGGGTTTTAATTTCAGGAATTCTGCACATTTAGAAGAATGCTTCTGTATTAGATTTGTTAATTTATAGATTCTTTTTTAATACTTCTAATTACGAGGCCAGAACCGAGTGAGTTACACTTAACCTGAAAGGGATTCGGCCTAATGTTATAATATTAATGATAAAAAATGATTCAGTTTTGTAGGTTTAAATGTGAGAATTTAGTTACCCCGAAAATTATACTTCGAATTTCTTTAGTATCCGAAGTAATGAATTTCTTAAGTAACTGAAGTTCTAAATCTATATGACATGTAAGATAAATAAATAAGTAGTTTAGAACTGTTTCAAATTTACAAAGCAATAAGTAAAAAAAATCGTTTATTTAAACGTTCAGAACTTTAAGCAGGCGAATTGCCTATTGAAAAAAGGTTCAGCATGTTTTTGTGGTGGAGAAATAGCAATAAATACGATATGTCCTAGAAGTTACAGGTGTGTCTCCTGAGGATCCCAGCTAGGGGAAGGAAGCTAGAAATGTACAACTTGTACGAATATTGCCTCGGCTAAATATAGCTTGAAGCTTCCTTGTAACGTTACGTGTCAAGTTTATGTTTTATCTCTTTGCATTTCAGATAACGGATCGTCCAGTAGTAGTGCTTGCAGTAGAGTTGCTGTGTAGTGACTTGACGAAGCTGAGTGAATTGTAAGAAGGAGCTGGTGACCGGAAATAGACAGCAGTAAACAGTAAGCAGAATGGGTGAACGACGAGGTACTAAAGCCCTGGAGCTATGGTGCAGGCGGATAACGGAGGGTTATCAAGGTGTAAACGTGCAAAACATGACTACCTCGTGGCGAGATGGTCTCGCCTTCTGTGCGATGATTCATCACTTTCGGCCTGACCTCATGTGAGTACACCAAGATGACCCTTGTAACTGCCTCTGATTACATTACAAACTGCGAAGGCCCATATATGCCTTTGTTTCCTTCTCCCTTTTTCTTTTATTCATCTTTTGTATCTTGACTTTCGCGCTAAACAAAGTGGATCTCATTAGTCGCTACATTGTTCCTCGGACAATGCTACTTTCATTAGAAGCGCTTTTTTTGCTTTACTGTTTTGATGGGTCGGAAGCCAAAAATTAAGCTTTTTAAGGAGCTCATACGAAATTCGAAAAATCGCAGAAGGAAAGAAACGATAAGTACGAGGAAAATGTCTGATATATTGAATCTTATTTTTATGAGAAATGTACAGACAAGCTTTGGACTTCTTTTTAACAATTCTTGAAAATTTTAAGCTCGAACGGAATTGTGCGATTATATAATAATAATTATTATTTAATATATTAAACCTTTTTATTATTATTATTTGTACGATTTATACTTTATAAAATCGAAATTCTGAGGATTCGAACCCCCGAAGACTACTGACTGCTCCAAGGGAGCGTAATCACGCGCAGCCATCGAGGCCAAACAATATAGGTTTTATCTAAGTCATGCCGAAAAAGTAAAAAAAATCGCTGAATTCGTCTCGGAAATATTTCGGCGTGCACTTGTGCTTCTTTGAACAATTTTAACACAGTTCCATTATTTGTTATGTTTCTGAAATCATTATAAACAAACCAAGCTTCAGATCGAAAAACCACGGGCACCATTGCATTTCTCTCGAAAATATCTAGACGTGTGGGTATAAATTTGAAACTCTTTAATTAATTTATAAAAAGTAAGAGTCATGTCGTAAAATAAAAACACCTCTGGATTCTTCTCGGAAATATCTCGGTGTGCATTTTTGTGTTTCTCTTTGTTTAAACATTTTTTTTAAACAATGACAATATTTGTTATGTTTCTCGAATTTTGATAAATGTCTTAACGTTTGATAAAAAAACAAAGTGCACCATTGCATTCCTCTCGAAAATATCTAGATGTTATTTTTGTTTATTTTCTAACCATTTGTTAAACAATGAGCAAATTTGTTATGTTTCTGAAATTATTATAAACAAACCAAGCATCAGATCGAAAAACCACGGGCACCATTGAATTCCTCTCGAAAATATCTAGATGTGATTTTTTAAAAGCATTTCTTCAACAATTAGCGCTTCGTTGCTCAGCCTGCTGTTGCTGTGTGCGTGTAGATATAAATTTGAAAATCCTTAATTAATTTCAAAAAAAACTAAGAATCATATCGAAAAAGTTATAACACCTCTGGATTCGTCTCGGAAATATCTCAGTGTGCATTTTTTTTAACAATCTGTTAAACATTTACATTACTTGTTATGTTTCTGCAATTGCCATAAACAAATTAAGCGTCAGATATTAGTTTAAAAAAAGAATTAAGCAAGTTTCAAATCCATATCTACCTGCAAACAGCAGCAGTACGCTGAGCAGCAAATGCGCTAATTGTTTAAAAAATGGTTTTAAAAAAAGCACATCTAGAAAATTTCGAGAGTAATGCAATGGTGCACTTGGTTTAGCGATCTGACGCTTCGTTTTTTATGGCATTTGCAGAAACATAACAAATAACTTAATTGTTTAACAAATTGATTTTAAAAAAAATAAATAAATAAACCTCGAGATATTTCAGAGACGAATCCAAAAAATATTTTACTTTTTCGATTTGTCTCTTAGTTTTTTAAAAATTAATTACACAAGTTTCAAAATTATATCTGTGACAAACTACAATTTCGTTAAAATTTTTGCTTTCCTGAAACAAACCAGATTCTTTTATTTTCCCTAGTATTTTTCTCTGGCTCAATCATATATTATGCCAAGCTCTCTTGAAAGAAAGCTTGAAAATAATACATGCAATAGGGGCCGTGAATTATCCTCGAATGTCTCTAAAACGACCTTCTTTCCCGATGACCGTCCGTGGTAGAAAATAATCGAAATATGAGAGCACATAGAAGCAATTTCACGCTAAGAGTAAAAAAGACAGTAAAACTGGCAAACCAAGGAACAAGTGGTCATCATTAAAGTCGAATGTGCAGCTCGGTGTCGTTAGAAAAGATAAGGGGCAAAGTTCTGGGTGGGGGCAGATTAATGAGAGGGAAGTAGAAAGAGTGGATGAGAGAAGAGGAAGCAGTAAGTGCTTGTCTATGCGTAGTAGAACTATAGCTATACTATACTATACTATACTATACTATACTATACTATACTAAGTACTAGATCTGCTGCTGTCCGAGTGCGGTCAATGACATCAATAGCTTCTTACACTGTACCTCTGGCTTTGCATCTCTGACTCAACACTCAAGTAATTCAATCCTCATTTCACGACATAAAATATTTACGTCACTGCAGAAAGCAAGATCAGTAAAAATATAAATTATGCAGTGTACACAATTTTATGCATTCGAATTTCAATTCAGATACGGTTTTTGATCTGACCTTCGACTTAAATTAGGCTTCTCCGAACATAACAGTCAGGACCCTTTGAACACTGAGAGTGAACGGACGCTATATTGCGCAACGTGGCGCAGTTACTCAGGTAGGCCATTGGGGTTCTGCGCTTTATCGCTATGCTGCTGTTTTGTCCTGCATGAGTGACCACGGCATATCCCCCGCGGTAATTTTTTGCGTCTAATTAGAAACCAAAGCTATGAAAATATACATTTCAGCATTTTCGGAATTTTATATCATTAAATTGGCTGTCTGCGCCGTTTTACCCGCTTCTGCACATTATAGAAATAAAGTCATTTTTATACACATA
>JAAAKG020142096.1:0-11696 GCA_010014905.2 Druon quercuslanigerum
TTTGGGAATTCTACAGTGTCGGTAATTTTTTTATTCGCAAATTATCTTATTCGAGAATTTTAATATTAGGGAATTTTTCAATTCGAGAATTTTACAGTGCCAGTAATTTTTTTAATCGCAAATTATCCTATTCGAGAATTTTAATATTAGGGAATTTTATGATTCGGGAATTTTATTATTCTGGAATTTTCCAATTCGGGAATTTTACATTTTCGGGAATTTGATAATACAGGAATTATATAATGGGGGAATTTTATTATTTAGATATTATCTCATTTGGGAATAGTATTGTTCGGAAATTTTATTAGCCTGGAATTTCTTAATTTGGGAATTCTACAGTGGCGGTAATTTTTTTAATCGCAAATTATCTTATTCGAGAATTTTAATATTAGGAAATTTTCGAAATCGTGAATTTTATAATTCGGGAATTTTATTATTCTGGAATTTTCCAATTCGGGAATTTTACATTTTCGGCAATTTGATAATATAGGAATTATCTAAAAGGGAAATTTTATTATTTGGAAATTATCTCATTTGGGAATAGTATTGTTCGGAAATTTTATTAGCCTGGAATTCCTTAATTTGGGAATTCTACAGTGTCGGTAATTTTTTTATTCGCAAATTATCTTATTCGAGAATTTTAATATTAGGGAATTTTCGAATTCGTGAATTTTGTAATTCGGGAATTTTATAATTCGTGAATTTTATTATTCTAGAATTTTCCAATTCGGGAATTTTACATTTTCGGGAATTTGATAATATAGGAATTATCTAATGGGGGAATTTTATTATTCGGGAAGTTTATTATTCTGGAATTTTCCAATTCGGGAATTTTACATTTTCGGGAATTTGATAATATAGGAATTATCCAATGGGGGAATTTTATTATTTGGAAATTATCTCATTTGGGAATAGTATTGTTCGAAAATTTTATTAGCCTGGAATTTCTTAATTTGGGAATTCTACACTGTCGGTAATTTTTTAATCGCAAATTATCTTATTCGAGAATTTTAATATTAGGGGATTTTTCAATTCGAGAATTTTACAGTTTCGGCAATTTTATATTTAAGGAAATGATGTAATTTAAAAATTTTATTATTCGGTAATTTTCGAATACGGGAATTTTATAATTCGGGAATTTAATTATTCTGGAATTTTCCAATTCGGGAATTTTACATTTTCGGGAATTTGATAATACAGGAATTATCTAATGGGGGAATTTTATTATTTGGAAATTATCTCATTTGGGAATAGTATTGTTCGGAAATTTTATTAGCCGGGAATTTCTTAATTTCGTAATTCTGCAGTGTCGGTAATTTTTTTTATCGCAAATTATCTTATTCGAGAATTTTAATATTGGGGAATTTTTCAATTCGAGAATTTTACAGTTTCGGCAATTTTATATTTAAGGAAATGATGTAATTTAAGAATTTTATTATTCTGTAATTTTCTAATTCGGGAATTTTATTGTTCTGGAATTTTCCAATTCGGGAATTTTACATTTTCGGGAATTTGATAATACAGGAATTATCTAATAGGGGAATTTGATTATTTGGAAATTATCTCATTTGGGAATAGTTTTGTTCAGAAATTTTATTAGCCTGGAATTTTATTATCAGGGAATTTTTCAATTCGAGAATTTTACAGTTTCGGCGAATTGGAAAATTCGCGTATTAAAAAATTACCGACGTTGTAAAATTCAAAATTTAATAAATTCTAGACCAATAATATAACCAAATTTCATAGTTCCCAAAAATGAAATTCCTGGGACGATTAAAGAAACACAAAAAAAGTGTTACGCTATAATTGACGAATAATGAAATTCCTGAATAATAAAATTCCTGGATTTTTGTAAAATTTCGGCAATTAGATAATTTGAATAATGAAATTTCCGACCGTTTATAATATTACCGAATTTCATAAATCCCGAATAATAAAATTCTTGAGACGATTAAAAAATTCCGAAAAAATAAATTCCCGATACGAAAATTCCCGAATAATAAAATTCTCGAATTACATCATTCCTTAAATATAAAATTCCCGAAACTGTAAAATTCTCAAATTGAAAAATTCCCTAATAATAAAACTCTCGAATAAAATAATTCGTGAATTAAAATATTACCGGCAGTTTATAATCTTACTGAATTTCATAAATCCCAAAAGTTAACTTTCTAGGACGATTAAAGAAACCCGAATAACCAAAGCGCCAAACTAAAATTCGCGAATAGTAGAATTCCTGAGACGATTAAAAAATACCGAAAAACAAAATTCCCGAATTATAAGATTCTCGAATTAAATAATTCGGGAAATATAAAATTCTTGAAACTGTAAGATTCCATAACTGAAAAATTCCCTGATAATAAAATTCTCGGATAAGATAATTCCCGATTAGAAAATTACCGATACTGTAAAATTCCCAAATTACTAAATTACAGGCTAATAAAATTACCGAACAATACTATTTCCGAATGAGATAATTTCTAAATCAGAAAATTCCACCATAAGACAATTAAAAAATCCCGAAAAACAAAGTCCCCGATACGAAAATTCCCCAATAATAAAATTCTCGAATTGAAAAATTCCCTGATAATAAAATTCTCGAATAAGATAATTCCCGATTAGAAAATTACCGATACTGTAAAATTCCCAAATTACTAAATTTCCGGCTAATAAAATTACCGAAAAAGACAATTCCCGAATAAGATAATTGTTAAATAATAAAATTCCCTCATTAAATAATTCCTGTATTATGAATTTGCTAAAATTAGAAGATTCTTGGCAATTCATAATATTACCGTATTTTATAGTTCCCAAAAATTAAATTCCTGGGACGATTAAAAAAATCCGAAAAACAAAAGCGCTTAGCTAAATTTCCCGAATAAAAAATTCACAAATAGTAAAATTTCTGGATTTTTGGGAAATTCCCGAATAATAATATTCTCGAATTAGATAAGCCGCGAAAAACAAAATTCCCGACTCTCTAAAATTCCTAAATTGCAAAATTCCCGACCGTTTACAATATATTCGAATTTCATTAATTTCGAATAATAAAATTCCTCAGACAATTGAAAAATTCCGAAAAACAAAATTCTCGAATTGAAAAATTCCCTAAGAATAAAATTCTCGAATAAGATAATTCGCAAATTAAATATTACCAACACTGTAGAATTTCCAAATTAATAAATTACAGGTTAATAAAATTTTCAAACAATATTATTCCCAAATGATATCATTCCTAAACAATAAAATTCCCGCGTTAAATAATTCCTGTATTATCGAATTCCCGAAAATGGGAAATTCTCGAATATTAAAATTCCCAAATTATAAAATTCCTGGAGTTTTGAAAAATTCCCGCATAATAATATTCCCGAATTACATAATTTGCAAACAACAAAATTCCCAAAACTCTAAAATTCCTAAATTGCAAAATTTCAGAATAATAAAATTTCCAACCGTTTACAATATTACCGAAATTCATAAATTCCACATAATAAAATTCCCGAGACAATGAAAAAATCCCGAAAAAAATTCTCGAATTAGATAATTCGAGAAATATAAAATTCTCGACACAGTAAGATTCTCGAATAGAAAAATTCCCTGATAATAAAATTCTCGAATAAGATGATTCGTGATTAGAAAATTACCGGCACTGTAAAATTCCCAAAAAACTAAATTCCAGGCTATTAAAATCCTTGATAATTCGAGAATTATCGAATTCCGGAAAATGGAAAATTTCCGGCAATTTAAAATATTACCGAATTTCAGAAATCCCAAAAATTAAATTCCTGGGACGCTTAAAGAAATCCGAAAAACAAACGCGCCAAACTGAGACTCGTGAATAGTAGAATTCCCGAATAATAAAATTCCCAAATTATAAAATTCCTGGAATTTTTTAGAATTTCCGCAAAATAATATACCCGAAATAGATAATTTGCAAACAACAAAATTCCCGACACTCTGAAATTCCTAAATTGCACAATTCCACAACAATAAAATTTTTGACCGCTTATAATATTGCCGAATTTCATAAATCCCGATTCATAAAATTCCTGAGACAATTAAAAAATACCGAAAAACAAAATTCCCGAGAAACAAAGTTCCCGAATTATAAAATTCCCGAATAATAAGATTCTCGAATTACATAATTCGGGAAATATTAAATTCCTGAAACTGTAAGATTTTTGAATTGAAAAATTCCCTGATAATAAAATTCTCGAATAAGATAATTCGCGATTAGAAAATTACCGACACTGTTAAATTCCCAAATTAATAAATTCAAGGCTAATAAAATTCCCGATCAATACTACTACCGAACGATATCATTCCTAAATAATAAAATTACCGCATTAGATAATTCCTGTATTATCGAATTCCTGAAAATGGAAAATTCCAAAATTAGAAAATTCCCGGCAATTTATTATATTACCGAATTTCATAGATCCCAAAAATAAAATTCCTGGGACAATTAAAAAAATCCGAAAAACAAAAGCGCCAAACTGAAATTCGCAAATATTTGAATTCCCAAATGATAAAATTCCTGGATTCTTGGAAAATTCCCATATAATAATATTCATGAATTAGATAATACGCGAAAAATAAAATTCCCGAGACTCTAAAATTCCTCAGTTGCAAAATTCCAGAATAATAAAATTTCCGACCGTTTATAATATTGCCGAGTTTCATAAATTCCGAATATTAAAATTCCGGATACGATAATTCCCGAATTATAAAATTCCCGAATAATAAAATTCTTAAATTACATCATTCTTTAAATAAAAAATTGCCGGATCTGTCAAATTCTCGAACTGAAAAATTCCCTATTAATAAAATTCTCGAATAAGATAATTCGCAAATTAAAAAAATTCTGACGCTGTTAAATTCCCAAACTAATAAATTCCAGGCTAATAAAATTACCAAACAATACTATTTCCGAATCAGGTCATTCTTCAATAATAAAATTCCCGAATTATAAAATTCTTGCAAATTTATAATATTTTTGAATTTTCGTATATTCCAAAAATTAAATTCCTGGGACGCTTAAAGAAATCCGAAAAACAAGAGTGCCAGACTGAAATTCGCGAATAGTAGAATTCACGAACAATAAAGTTCTCAAATAGTAAAATTCCTGTATTTTTGGAAAATTCCCGAATAATAGTATTCTCGAATTAGATAATACGCGAACTACAAAATTCCCGACATTCTAAAATTCCTAAAGTGCAAAATTCCAGAATAATAATATTCCCGAATTAGATAACCCGCAAACAAAAAAATTCCCGACACTCTAAAATTCCTCAATAAGAAAATTACGGAGACTGTAAAATTCCCGTATTGTAGAATTTTGGAATTAGAAAATTCACGAATTAGATGTTTTCTGATTTGTAAAATTCTCAACACTGTAACATTCGCGAATAATAACATTCTTGATACTGTGCAATTCCCGAATAATAAAATTCCCAAGTAATATAATTCCTGGATTTTTTAAAAATTCCAGCATAATAATATTCCCGAATTAGATAATCCGAAAACAAAAAAAAAATCCGAATAATCTAAAATTCCTCAATAACAAAATTACCGAGACTGTAAAATTCCCGCATTGTATAATTTTGTAATAATACAATTCACGAACTAGATCATTCCTGAATAAGAAAATCGCCTACACGAAAATTCCCGAATAATAAAATTCCTGTATTATCAAATTCCCGAAAATGTAAAATTCCCGAATTAGAAAATTCCGGAATAATAAAATTTCCAAGTTAGATAATTCCTTAATTATAAGATTCCCGATAGAGTAAGACTCCCGATTTATAAAATTCCCAAATAATAAAATTCCTGGATTTTCGAAAAAATTCCCGAAAAATAAAATTCCCAAATTAGATAATTCTTTAATTATCAGATTCCCGATAGAATGAAACTCTCGATTTAGAAAATTCCTAAATAATAAAATTCGTGGATTTTCGAAAAATTACCGAATAATAATATTCCCAAATTAGATAATCCGCAAAAAATAAAATTCCCGACACCCTAAAATTCCCAAACTAGTGAATTCCTAGATAATAAAATTAACGAATTAGATTATTCCTGAATTATAAAATTCCCGACACTGTCAAATTTCCGAATAAGAAAAATTCCGAACAATAAAATTCTCCCATTAGATAATTACTGTATCATCAAATTCCCGAAAATGTAAAATTTCCAAATTGGAAAATTCCGGAATAATAAAATCCCCAAATCATAAAATTCCGAAATTAGATACTTCCTTAATTATAAGATTCCCGACAGAGTAAAACTCCCGATTAAAAAAATTCCCAAACAATGAAATTCCTGGATTTTCGAAAAATTTCCGAATAGGAATATTCTCGAACAATGAAATTCCCGACAGAAAATTACCGATTTATAAATTAATTTCTAAATTAATAAAATTAATTTTTAAATTATTAAAATTAATTTTTAAAATTAAGAATTAAAGTTTTGAGATCTTTTTCGTAATTAAAAAAAATTCTCTTCGCATTTTCTGATACAATTTTTGATTCAGAAAACAGTTTTTTGAATAGTTTATATTCGGGAATTTTTTACTTCGGATATTTTATGATCTGGAAATTTTCTTTTGGAAACTTTTAAACGCAGTAATGTTAGAATCGGTCGAGAATTTTATTATTAGGTAATTTTACCGTATAGGAAATTTTATAATTCCGAATTTTATTTTTTGGAAACTTTATTTTTCGGGAATTTGACAGTATTATATATAAAATTTGAAATTAGCTTATTAATTTATTTCCTTGCTGTTAATTCCTGCTGAGATAAAATCTTATATTTGAATGAAAGATTCAGATACAATTTTTTCTGCAATGTTTAAATTTGTGTCATATTTTAAGTTAAAGCGAGGTAATAAATACTTAAGCAAATATTTTTTAAACAAATTATTATTTTTTATATCTATCTTCTCCTTGATTAGTGCTAGAAATTATTTAGTTCTAGAATAATAATTAATTATTTTAGTTTAAACAAAAAGGATCTCAGGAACTATATTTTTACATTTGATCCATACAAAAACTTTAAAGAATATTTTAAATATCCGTTTTGTTTCTAAAAATATATTTAGAAAACAAAGAGATTGCTCGGAAAATGATTTTATCTATTATTTATTTATTATTTGCTGATGACAAGAAAGCGAAAGAAAAGTAAAAAATTTCAGAAAAAGCCGCAAGTTTGTAGCTTTACTACAGGTAAAGATAATTGCAAACAATTATAATTTGTTTAAACAATTGTGTTTTTCAAATTCTATTAATTTATTATTTATTATTAAAAATTAAAAATTGTATTGTGATATAATTTTATACGAATTTATGAACTAAGTTTTTCCGCTGAAACTAAGTTATCAAATGTCAATATTTCAGAAGGACAAACCTAAATCTCATAATCTACGAGATAGCGACTATAAAATATATTTTATGCTCTATAAAACTACTAGAATAGTCATTAGTTTCAGGGTTGACAACATTCTTCAATGATACATTAATCAGTTTTTTGTCTAATTAGAAAAGATGAGGATTTTTTATACTCTCTTCACGTCTACGGCGGTTTTTCTTAATTGTATTGGTAAATATAATCTAATTCTTCAAAAATTACCTTTTTTTTGAGTTCTGAGTAAATTTAGCATAGTTCTAGAGTTCCTGATATTTTTTAAAAAAGTTCTAGCCTATTTTACAAAAAATTGCCTGCGCCCCGCTTTTAAAAAATTCAACACTTTTTTTAAATTAATACATTTTTACGAAATTCTCGATAAGAGTTCCAAAATTTTTCTGTTTAGGAATTAACGCAATTAATATTAACAAGACATTTTATAATTAAAGAAAAAATTAATACTCTACTTCTTGTAACAGAATTCAGTTCACAATTTGAGTGTCTACCTAACGGCGATCCACTTCCTGGTATTCCTCGTTCCACCACTTCTTCCTTTTTTGATAAAAATCACGTCCCTGAGAAGTCTGATTCTCCAGTTGAGCCTTATCCTCGTGTCAGGTCCAGGTCTCCTCATGCCAGGTCTTATCCCGCAAAGTCTTCTCCTGTCAGGTCTTCTCCTGCCAAGTCTACTCCTGCCAGGTCTCCTCTTGCAAGGCCAAGGTCTCCTTTTGCAAGGCCCAGGTCTCCTCTTGCAAGGCCCAGGTCTCCTCCTACACGTCTTTGTTCACTAATACTTGGACATTATCCTGAAGACCTTAGATTTCTTCGGCTTATTCCTAACACTAATTCAAAATGTGTATATAAAATTCGCAGGTATACTTTTCCTGCCGATAAACCAATTAAAATGAGGGGATTTCGTGGTGCTAGTCTGCCGATGCCAATCGAAGAGCGACTTGTTTTAGCAACTTCTACTGGTGACGCCCTGGCTATATTGGAGTGCAATAATACAATTCTTCGTGGCATATATTTAAAAACTAACAAGCTAAAACGGGCGAAGATAAACATGTACAGCGGAGTTATTGTCGATTTAAACGAACAAGAACTCGACGACATTCCCATTGGTAACATAAATCCAATCTCAAAGTGTTTTAAAATAGTAAATGTAAAAAAATGTAAAAGAAAATCTACTACACTATAATTCAAATAATAAAATTGTAAAAGTAAAATATAATAACTAGCAATTACAATAAAAAGTCACTTTTTACCCCTACGTTCACATATCCTTCATTTCTTCCCCTTCCCCCACTTCAAACTTTGCTTCTCCTTTCAACAACTTCTTCCTTCTCTACTTTTCCGTCTGCTAACTGCCCTAGCTATGACTCCCCTACTTCCATTTTTCTGTCCTAGTCTCCTTCTCTACTCATCCGAATTACCTATTAGTCCTTCTCTTACTTTCCCTTACTATCGCTTTTAGCTTCCAATCCCTTTTTCTTTTTCTCCTCGCTGATTTTTCCTTCCTTCTTATAGTTCCCTTTCCCTCATTTGTCATATTTTCTCTTCAATTCCCTTATTGCCCTACTACTCATTTTCCCTTACTTTCTCTACTCTATCTACATCCTTACCCATTGTTTTCCTTATTTCACCTATTCCTCCTACTTACTTGCCCCTAATTTCCTCTAATTTCTATTACACTTCATCCCTAAATATACCCTGCCTCCAATTTAATTTCATTCCCTCACTCCTCCTACTTCCCTTCACTTTTCCTACTTCTCATCTCCTCATTTTTATTCATTTCTCTACTTTGGTTACTCACACGTCCAATTGCTTCCCGTACTCATTCTCCACTTATTTCCTTTCACTTCCCCTCCTCTCTCCTATTATTTTCCCTCTCACGCTACTTACTTTTTTCCATTATTTCCCCTGCTTCAAATTCTCCTCATTTACTTTTATTTCCTATTCTTTACTTCTCTTTCATTCGCTTATTATTCCTTACTTCCCCTACTTGCACACTTCTTATTTTCTCTCACTTCCCTCCCCTAATCTAAGCGAATTATATTTCTTTTACTTTCATTTTTCTTCAATCTTATTTTGCAATTTTGCATATCCAATCTTTGAAATTTTCACCGCTGGCCCCGTCCAACTCTGTCATCCACTCCTCACCCACTCCAACCTCCCCTTATATTTTTACCACATTCTCTTTTTAGCTTCCTTAATACAGAGGCTCGCATGTTTCCTCCTGTCATTCACATATTCTGCTGTTCTGGTTGATCTTCTCTCTGTCCATCACTTTTTTAAATAATATGGTGCTCCTTTGTTTTTTATCATCTTATACTATTCATTATATTTTGTATTCCTGAATCATTTATCGTCTTTCTTATAATTGTCTTTTTCTGACCGTCTCTTCAATTCTTCATAGCTTACTCCGTTCACCTCCCCTATATCTCTAGCTCTAAAGAACTCTTTTTTCTTATTCCCATTTTTTTATTTTTATCGGGCTTCCGCTCCTTTATCCTACAACCTTCAAGCAATGTTTGCTACCTCCCTTACCTTTCTATCCCATAAGTTCGTCTCAAATTACCATGCCCCCTTTGACATTCCAGAACTTAATTGATCCCTTTGCACTTTTCCTCTCACATGCAGGCTTCCTTCATTCTACCCCTAAAGTCGAACTTATGTTACTTCCTCTCCTTTTCTAGTCTTTGTTGAATTTTTTTTTCTTTTTCACATATCTGTTTTATTATTCCAAATGTTTAAACTCCTTTACTTCTTCTACTAACTTTACTCCCTGCCATCTTCTAGTCCTTTCTTTCATTCTTCCCTAACTTATTTGAAACCACATTTTTTTGTCTTTTCTGCATTCACTTTTTCCGTTTGAGTATCTCTTCAATCCTGTTAGTAGGCCTGGAATTCCTTCTTAATCCTCTACCATCAAAACTATATTGTTCGCGCATGTCAGTTTATATATCTTTCCTTTTATCATCTTAACTCTCCCTCGACCTTTTCTCTTCTTTTCTTCTTCTATCTCTTTCTCTACCATATTTTTCTCCTTTCCTAACTTTTCTCTCTAGCTCTGTTAGCAAATTCACAAAATATTGTGTCTATCCTACCATATTAATAGCCTGCTTTCCTCTTCTCCTTCTGTTTCTCTCTTTGTTTAGTACCTTCCAAACCAGTTTTCTCCACCTCTTATGCAGACTTTTTATCTCCTCTTCTTTCCTTTAATAACACAACTAAGTATACGCCTTCACTTTGTTATGTGCTTCATAAAATCAAAGCAGACTAAGAGGACAACCTTGCCTGACTCCCCTTACTAACCAGAAACTATTTCCTACTTGCTCTCCAACCTTTACCCTGATTTTGTCTCTCTGAAAATTTCCGATACTCTCTTTAATGAGCCTTTTTGTAATCTCCCTGTTAATTCTTCAACATCTTTCTTCAATCCCTCCGACAAAACAGTTACACATATGTTATATAATGTTGGCATCAGTGTCACGCTTTGGCTATTTCTTTTCTTGTTATGCCTTCTTCCTCATCTCTGTCTCTACTATATTTTCCCCCTCTCCTAACTTTTCTTTCTATACCTATCAGCAAATGCTTAAAATATTTTCTCCATTCTATCTTCTCAATATCATGGTTTACTCTTTTTCTTCTTCTTCTTTCTCTATTTACTACCTTCCATACCTCTTCTTCCGTCCTAGCCTTCTCCGCCTCGTCCTCAAACCTTTTATCCTCTTCCTCTTTCTTTTGATCACACAGCTCAGAATACTCTTTCTTTTTTCTCCTATATTTTTTCCCATTTCTGACCTACTTTTTTTTTCTTTACACCTCTCATCCCATCCACTTCTATTCCTCTCTATACTAACTTCATTTTTTTATGTGGACTCTAATCCTGTTTTTACTTCTTCTATCATTTTTTCCATCTCCTTGTCTACATTTTTCTCTCCCATTTTGATATTTCTAACCTTTTCTCCAAACTTTTCTTTTCTTTGCCTTGACCAATCCCCTTTACCTACACTCTTTATCTTTGCACCCTTTATACGTATATTAACATTATTTTTTTCTCCCTCTAATGTAACTATTAATGAAAAGTGATCCGAATCAATATATACCTACCTCTAATTTCTTGACCTTCTCTCTTATCTCATCATCCAATATCACATAATCAATTACCGTTCCCCTTTCTCCTCCAGACGGTCAATATTCTCCTTCTTTATCTCCCTTTATATTTCCGTTTAAGATAAACCATCCCAACTCCTCCAAGCTCTTTAACAACTTCTTTCCCTCCCCATTCAGTA
>JAAAKG020142097.1:0-11696 GCA_010014905.2 Druon quercuslanigerum
TGGCGTCCTCCAATCTACCCCTAATGTCCATCTTATATATCTTTCTTGTAAACTCTCAATATCTTTCCTTTCTTTCCGTCCCCTTATCTCTGCCCCATAACTTAATACTGGCCATACCAGCGTATCAGATAACCACAT
Source organism: Druon quercuslanigerum (assembly GCA_010014905.2). Lineage (NCBI taxonomy): Eukaryota > Metazoa > Arthropoda > Insecta > Hymenoptera > Cynipidae > Druon > Druon quercuslanigerum. The sequence continues at coordinate 139 of JAAAKG020142097.1, forward strand.
TTTCCTGCTCCAATTTTTTTTAACCTTCTTTTTCCGATTCCCCATATCTGTTTCATTACCCCTGCTGCTTTTATTATCCTTTCTCTTATATGAACTCTTTGATCTCCATTCTTTTGCAAAATATATCCTAAAGATTTAAACTCCTTCACTTCTTCTATCTTTATACCCTTCCATCTCCCCGTACATTCTTGATGTCTCCCTCTTCCTTTTCTAAACCTCATTATCTTTGTCTTTTCTACATTTAAATTCAGCTTTTTCCTACCCAATTATTTCTCTAATCTTGTAATCAAGCCCGCCATCCCCTCTTCATCCTCTGCCATCAGCACTACGTCGTCTACTTACTCTCATAGCCCTTCTTTCTCCTCCTCTCTTTTTTCCTCACTTCCCAAGTTTCCCTTCTCTGATTTCACCACAGTTCCCGTACTTTTCTAACCCTCATTTCACTCCCTTAGCCGATGTTACCTCCCCTGATTTACTCTCACTTCCCAACCCCTCATTTCATTGAATTCCTCTCCGAACACTTCCTCTCATTTACCTTTCATAATTTCTCCTGAATACACCTATTTTCTCTCAATGCCCCTCCCCCCATTTAATCCCTCCCCTACTTCCCAACTACACTTAAACTATATTCTCTCTCTTTGCAACACCCATTGCCCCTACATTACCCCCTCATTGTCCCTTATCTTCCCTGATTCCTCTTTCCTCACTCCCCCTTTCTTCATTTTCCTTTATTTTTGTCCCCTCTTTTCCCGTGGTACCACTCCCATCATCACCCCTAACTTCCGCGTCACCCCTCGATTGTCCTTTGCCCTCCTCTCGTTTCCCTTAACTTCCCCTACTTTCCCTCTATAATTGCACTTCACTTCCCCTATTTCACTACTCCTCTTTCTCCCTCACTTCTCCTACTTTTCCTCCTCTCATTTTCCCAACTTCCTCTACTTTCCATCCCCGAATTTTCTTTTAGTTTCCTGTCTCTTATATACCCTCACTTCCTCTACTTCCCCTTCTCGTATTTTTCTCACTTGCTCCTCTTGATAAAAGTACAACTGATGGAAGAACACCGGACGGAAACTATAAAGGTTTCTGTCCTAGGCTATGAAAACATAAAAAAATGGGTTTTTATACTTTTTTACTGTTTCTAAATATTATTTTTAATTAAACCATTTATTCTTTTTTCAGCACCGAATTACAAAAATGGCACCACTGGAACAAAGCGAAGAGGACCTCACAAAACTTTTCGAAAATTCCTTCCAAATTTACTAAACTACAAAGACGCTATAAATCTAATTAAGGAATGCAATATAAAAAAATTGTAATTAGTTACAAAATATTTTTACATGATTAACAAATAACTAATGTTATGAATTTTTTAAAGTTTTACGATAGATGGAAAAATATAGTTTTTATTTTTGTTGTTCAGAAAAATAAATTTAATTGACTTATTTTTTATGTACTTTGTGATAAAAGATCCGTATCGTAAAACGTTATAGTAACAAAAGTATAGCAAATAAACTGGATTATTCCAAAGATATTTTTAAGTTTAAAAGCTTTTGAAAAAATTAGATAATTTTCTAAATATTGAGAAGATTTCAATTCATTTCAGATAATTTCCTAAAATTTCGACAAAGAATATAGAAGATTTGAAAGAAAATTTTTTTTAATTTTGCAAGATTAAGAAAATTTAGAAAAAACTGAAGAAAAAATTTTTAATACACAAAAATTTAATAGACGAAAATCAGGAGCTTTTGAAATGATTTAAGAATAATTTTAATCTTGAAAGAATTAAAAAAACCTCTAACATAATTTAGATTTTTTGAAGATTTCAAATAAAAAATTTGGATGCTTTTTTAAAATTTGAAAAGGTTTGAAAAGCTTTTAAAAATTCAACTACTTTCGTTGAAAGTTGAACTAATTTCTTAAAAATGTGTCCCTTTCATTGAATTTTTAGTTCTTGACTGAAAAATCTGTAAGGTTGAAAATGGGTATGAAATACCTCTTTTTGGTTTGAAAAGTTACCTCTTTTTAGTAGAAATTGCATCTTTTTTTTGTTTATTAAAATGCAAATTTTTGGTAGAAACTTAATTTGTTTTGTTGAGAATCCAACTTTTTAAATGAAAATAACGTGTTTTTTGGTAAAATTCGACTGCTTTTTATTTCGAAATAAAATAGTTTTTAGTTGAAATGTCAACTGTTACATTTTTCAATCAGAATACATCTTTTCCATTCAAAAACTGTACTAAAGTTAGTTAAAAGTTAATTACTTTAAACTATTATATCCTGTTTCACTTTTTGTTAAAAATTAGATTTTTTAACTAAAAATAAAACTATTCCATTTTTGGTTGAAAATTCATGTATTTTGTTAATAATTCATATTTTTTGGGCGAAAATCTATCTTCTTGGTTAAAGAATAATCTGTTTTTGGTTGAGGATTCAACTATTTTGTTAAAAATCTGCCCTTTTTGGTTAAATTGAACTGTTTTTAAAATTCAAAATTAAAATATTTCTGTTTGTTTAAATATTGACTATTACATTTCTGTGTGAAAATTCATTTTATTTCCGTTAAAAATGATTTTTTTAAATCTGAAAATGTAACAATTTAATCTTTTGTTGAAAATTTTCCCTTTATAAGTTGAAAATCAAACTATTTGATTGAAAATCCATCATGTTTGTTGAGAATTCAAGGATTTTAATGAATATTTTATTTTTTAAGATTAGGTTTTTAAATTTTTATTTTTTTTAATTTCAAATTTTTAAGTTTAATTCAACTGCTTGAAAATTCCTTTTTTTGTTGCAAATTATTTGTTGATACTAAAAATAAAACGATTCCATTTTTCGTTAAAAATTTATCTTTCATAATTAAAACTTAACTGTTTTCTGAAACCCTCAACTTTTCAGCCTAAAATCATAAGTACTTTGTTAGAAATTCATCATTTTTCGTAATATTAAACTAATTGAAATGTTTTTTTTGTTCGTTGAAAATTCTTTTTTTAGACAAAAAATTAAAAAGGCTCATGTTTCCTAGAAAAATCCTCTTTTTCGGTAGAAAAGTCAAGTTTCATGGTCGCAAATGCATTTTTGATGATTGCAGTGGCTGAAATTGAACAACCAATTACTGGCTGACAGTTAATTTTTTTGGGATAGAAATTTGACCATTTAATTACAAATTTAATAATTTCGTTGAAAATTCCACTATTTGGTTAAAAAGTAATTTTTTTGGTCAAAAATTGAATAGATTTGGTTTGCATTGGTCTTTTTGGATAAAAGTCATCCTTTTTATTGAAAATCCATTTTGCTTTCATCAAAATTATTTTTATTATTGAAATATTAACTTTCATCTGAAATAATTCGTTTTTTGTCTTCAGAAATTAACTATTTGGCTATCAAACGATATTTATGTTCTACACTTATTTAATTCTCTTAAATTCTATTCGATTCTGTTCCAATGTGTAGCAGTTTAATTTTTAGAAAGTTTTTCAAGCATTTTTGAAATGTGTACCCGAAAAATTTTCATCGTAAATAAACAGACTAAATTTAATGGTTCCAAAGATGAATGTACGATAAGCCTCCGCTGGCGATAAATGATAAGATTAATATAAACCAAATAAGGTGATAAAAATTATTAGAAACCGACATGAAAATTTCTCTAATCGATCAGTTTTTAGTTGAATCACATAGAATACACATCAACATGATTTGCCACTAAAAAAACTAACCGAGATTTAATTGTTAATTTCAATAGAAAGTTTTGACTTTTTTTTAATCAGCAATTTGTAATTACGGTTCCATATGACGGTGCATTAATTAAAATTTTGTATCATGCTAGGCAAGTTAATTTCTTCATTCCTTCTACAAAATGCTTACTAAAGTTTTACTTTCGTTGACAGTTCAGACCGTTTGCTACTTAAAGTTATATATTTATTTACACATTATTATTTAGTTCAATTCAAGTAAATAATGTATTTAGAATTTATTTATAATTTTTTTTCAAAAATAATCGACTTCCCAGTATACCCACCTTACAGAAATTTAACGTTGAGTGGATTATTAATATCTTATAAAGTTATTTGATTCTTGTACGTGAACTTTATTAAGTAATAATAAAAAAATAATCATTTAAATGGTGACTAATTAATAATTAATTATTGGTGCAATGTTCTGTGTTGGGTTGCAGCAAAACTGATCCGTTCGCCATTTTGTTTTTTTTATGTGTTTTAAAGTGTTTTTTGCCATTGGCCTTTACTTTTGGTATTTATTTATTGGAATCTACAAGGAAACGATCTCACTACCATAATCATTTAAAAAATTGAAAAAAGGGATCTGGGCACATGCTCGGGGAAAATTTACAAACAAAAATAAAAAAATGACATTTTTAGGGAAAAAATTTAGCCTTTATTTTATTAATAGAACCTTTAAAAAAATATTTAGGAGAATAAAAAGGTGGGGTTTACAAGAAATTCTTTATTACTTTTTTCTTCAAATTCCGAAAGCATGAAAAATATTGCCCGGAAAACCCCACAATTTTATTCTTCCAAATATTTTTGAATAGTTTCTATTAAAAAAAAAGAAATCTTATCAGATTAATGCGGGCTAAACCATTTTTGAGACAGGGATAATTTTTTCCCCTAAATATGGAATTTTTTAAGTTTTCTTTTAATTTATCAAAGTAAAAGTGCAAAGAAAATTGGTTAACAAATTTAAAAGTGGGTTTTTTGAGAAAATCTATTTTTTATTTTTTCAGAAAAACCGCTGTCATATTGTTAATTTTAAACCTTTTTTCAAAGCACAAAATTCAAATACGCGTCACTTTTCAGAGTATTAAATTATGTTGTATATAAAATCATTAAGTATGAGGTTTCTATAAATTTTAGGGTAATGATAATTTTATAAAAATTTTCGATTATTTTAGTTTTTACGCCGAAAATGGGTATTATTAATAAAAAATGATAGATTTCAGAGATTAAAAATTTACAACAATTTAAGTTTTCAGTTTTTTTAATCGAAAATTTGTAGTTTTAAACAAAAATCATTAGATTTTGATCATTCATATTTTTTCTTAATTTTATGTTACGTAAGTATTTCACAACAAAAATGGTGTTTTTTCTAAATGAAAATCATATAGCTCGAAGAAGATTTTCAATTTATGAAGCGTTTCGGTTATATTAACATTCCTTACAGAAAATCGATTATTTGAACAATAAAACCATATAGGTTGAAAAATATTTACTATTCTAAACAAGTTTTTGCTATGTTAATGTTTTTCGTCGAAAATTATTAGTATTTTTATTAAAAAATTATTATTTATTAAAAAATATTTACAATATTTTAACAAATTCAGGTTACGATGGCGTGTTTCACTTGAAATTGGTTTTTGTTTAAAATATTCAGATTTACAAGCTTAAATAATTTTATATTGTATTACTGTTTTTCGGATAAACTTAAAAATTGTATTACAAAAATGGATATTTTAATTGAAACAAAAATTATTGTTATTTGAACAATATTTATTATCTTGAAACAATATCTATTTCATTTAGTGTTTTTCGTCAGAAACTGGTATTTTAAAGAAGATTCACGACTTTTTAACTTTTTTTAATTTCAACGAAGATTTGCAATTTGAAATAATGTTATGATGTGATTTTTTTTTTTGACAATAATTAGTATCATTATGAAAAAATTAATGATTAAATTGACAATTTTTAAAATATTTCTTATCAGAAATAAGTATGGATTTCAAAGAAGATTACCAAGTTTTTAAAACAATTTTAGGTAACGTTAATAAATTTCACGGAAAATCTTTTATTTAAAAAAAATAATAGACTTAAAAAAGGATTTAAAATCTTAAATTATTTTTTTCTTATGTTATGTTAGTGTTTTTCGTATAAAATTGCTTTTATTAATAAAAAATGGTTATCCCTTCTATCTTATTTACCACATTTAAAAAATAATAGTTGTATTGTATTAGTGTTTTTCGGATAAACTTAAAAATTGTATTACAAAAATTGATATTTTAATTAAAACAAAAATTACTATTATTTGAACAAGATTTACAATCTTGAAACAATTTCTATTTCATTTAGTGTTTTTCGTCAAAAACTGGTATTTAAAAAAGATTCACGTTTTTTAAAATTTTTTGTAACTTCAACGAAGATTTGCAATTTGAAATAATGTTATGCTGTGGATTTTTTGACAATAATTAGTATCTTTAATAAAAAAATTAATGAATAATTTTTTAAAAATTTTTTATCAAAAATAAGTATGGATTTCAAACAAGATTGCCAATTTTTTAAAACAATTTCATGTAATGTTAACAAATATAACGGAAAATCATTTATTTAAAAATAATAATAGGCTTAACAAAGGATTTAGAATCTTAAATATTCAAATATTTTAATTCGAATTTTCTATAAAACAAAAAACAGCATAAAAATTCATACAGTTTGCTTAAATACGAATATCGAACTTCGAAGACATTAACTTGACTATTAAAAAAATTGTACTAGTCGTTTTTTCTACCGTTTGCAATAAGAATAGTCCTCTAGAATGTTTCGGAAACTTTTGACGCTGAAAAAATATTTTTGTATACGAAATTCTCCCAAATACCATATCTTTGGAAGTTTATAAGCCCGCTGGGGCTTACCAATTTCTTTAGTAATACAATATTTACGATTTCCTTCAAAGACCATAACTTTGGTTTTATTTATGTTAATTTTGAGGACCATGTTCTACGTACTTGTATTCAGTTGGTTCAATTTACTTTTAACAAGTCTTAAATTGACTTTTCGATAAAAATCTTATCATCTACGAGTGCTAACCCACGTACCTTCACTGCCCCGAGGGCGATGGTCAATTCCGCCTTAGCTACCTGTGTACCGTCCCCAACTACGCGGCTTCCGCTCACACCGTCGAGCTGCTGCCGCTGAGCTTGTCAGTGGGATGGGGGGGTCCAGTAGTAGTGGGGGAACGGTACACAGGTAGCTGGGGCGGAATAGTCATCTGCCCTCCCTCCAGATCCACACCTAAGTCAATTGGCTACATTCTTAGACACTTTTCCATACTAATAATTTATTTAAAAAAACATTTTTAAAAAAAGGCTTCTAGCATAAATTTTACATAAAACTTCTGCTTCGCATTTTTAGGAGCATGTTCAAGGCACAATACAAGAGATTAGGACAGAGAGGGAGGGGAGAGTAAATAAAAAATTATTGGATGCTAATTATTCTTTGATGTTTCCTTAAGAAGTGACCAAACTTTACAAAAAATTGATAAGAAGTACTTCTTCTTTCCTTTTTTTCGAAAACCGAAATGTATGCTGCAAAATTAACTTGAACTTGTACCCAAAATTTTAAGGTTTTTCCTAATATTTTAAAAGTATTAAAGTAATGCGAACTGATAAAAAAATAAAACTATTTTTGGCACCATATTCATGATTCTTTGTTGAAAACTGTACAATTTTTGATTAAGAATTCGTTTTTTGACTATCATTTAATGGTTTTTGTCTTGAAAACTCAAAAATTTTATTTTCAAAGATGGTAATGAAATTGCTAGATTTTTAAGGCAAAAAGCTAAAAAAATTAACAGCTTTAATCGAAAAATAGGATAGAAAACGTGAAATTGCAGTTGAAAAATCAAGTTAATTTTCCATTACACAGTTCGGTTTTCGAAAAAATGGAAAAAGAGCACTTGTTATAAACTTTTCGCAAAGTAAGGTTTGTTCACCTTTTCAGAAAATTTACGGAATAATATAAATGCAATAACCTTTAAATTAATTATTCACATGGAGAAGTGTCTACAAATGGTCCTCTTCGCCGAAGAAAGTCTGGATCTCAAGACAGTCAGGGTACGTGGGTTAGCGTTTGCAAATGATTAGGTTGATATGGCAAAAATAACCGAAGACTTGCAAAAAATATATGGAAAACTAAATACAAGACATAGAAATCAGCAGAATTTCGTGTAGAAAAATATTTTTTCCTTGTCAGAAGTTTCGGGAACTTTCACACATATGACCCTTTGTAGGTATAATGAAACTTAAAAGCTAGGAGTTATTTAAATTCTTTTTAGTTTCGTTGTTTTTTTTTCTCAATTTTATTTTTATTTATTATCTTACTGGCTTATTTTTAGTACTGTAAAATTAAATTAAATTTATTTTAAATATTACGTAAGACAAAAAAATTGGACGCATGTTTGTTTTCAATTGCGTACAAAATAAATAGTTTGTGGATGTGTGCTAGATTTTTAAACAGAAGCTAATCAAATCTATCTTCTGACAGTGCAAAATCGAGCCAGATAAGATCAGAGACGTAGATTTATCAGTTATCAATTACTAACTTTATCGAGATTAATAATGAGCAGAGAGGGAAATTTAACAAATTTCCCTCTTCTTCAAATTTTCCTTTTCTAGATTTTCTATCGAAGTCTGCCGTTGAAGACATGGGATAGTCCGTAACTCTTCTTGGGGGTTTTTGGTTTTTATTTGGATTGTTATACAGTTAAAAATAGCCATTTTTTATTTCCAAATCTATTTTTTAGTTCAATTTTAAAGAAAAATACTCTGTTTCGTAAGAAGCAGTGAAAAAAGAGCGTTTATATATTTACATACTTATCATTCTAAAGGGTGATGAAAATTTAAAAAAAAAGGACGACTTAAGGTAAGTTAACAACTTTGTGCCAATTTTTCATTAACAGAAACAAAAAATGTAGATTTAAAAATAAAAAATATTTACAATTTTTTCAATTGGTAACCGAAAAAAATTCGTTACTATTTGTGATACCTAATTATTAAATGTCACTTTAAAATACCTCATCATTGAGTAAGGTATTTTACATTGATTTTTAACGACTGTATAAGCAGATCATAAAGATTTTTAAAATTTTTATGGGATAAAACACGGAAAGTTTTTCTACATATTTAGCGATGTTTATATACAGTAATACATAAAAAACATGGTGATGTTTTCTATACATTTTTTTTTCTTAGACGTTGACGACTTTAAAAATGCATTCTTGAAAAATAAATTTACCGAAAATCGTATAAGTTAGTTTATTTGGAGTAAATTTCAAAAATAAAAAACAGAACTCGAAAACGAATCAGAAAAATGTCTCCTATACATTTTATTGAATGATATAATTAACCACAAAATTACCGTTTAAAATAAACGAAAGTATGGATAAGATCAACAAAAATGACAGATTTAATTAGTGAATATTACTGGTTATATAATTTAAAATGGCTGATCGAATTTGTTTAATTTGTTATTAAACATTAATTTGTTAACTAAAAATCCAACTACTTTATTTTTGATTAGGAAAACTGATCTCTTTTAGTTAAAAATTCAACTATTCGGTTGAAAATTGATCTTTTTTAATTGAAAATTTATTTATATCGTTCAAAATTCCTGCATTTTGTCAAATACTCTTTTTTCGGTAGAAAAATAATTTTTTTTGGTTAAAAAATGTTTTTAGTCATAAATTGAATTATTTAGTTCAACGTTAAACTCTGCTTTTTGCAAATTCTATTGAAATTCTTTTCTTTGGTTGAAAATGTAACAATTTCGTTAAACAAATTTTTTGCCGATAAATAATTTTTTTAATTACAAATCTAACTATTCCATTTATTAATGAAAAGTTACATCTTAAATTATAAATTGAGCTTTTTTAGTTAAAAATTCAACAAATTTCCGGTAAATTAATGTTTTGGTTGTGGGTTTAATGGTTTTGTTGAAAATTTGGTATTTTTGGTCAAAATCCATTTTTTAAATTAAAATATACTTTTTTTATTTAAATATTATCTGTGTTTAATTTAAAATTTAAATATTTCTGCCATGAAAGTAACAGCTACTACATTTTTTGCTATAGTAGAAAATTTTTTGCATTTCTGGTTTCTTGGTTTAATTCAATTTTTTAAAATTATTTATTAAAATATCTTTTGGTTGCAATACATTTTAGTTGAGGATTCATATTTCTTGGTTGAAAATTCAAGCAGCTAGTTGAAAATTAAGATACTTTGTTAAAAAATAATTTTTCTGGGTAGAAAATTGATCTTTTTTATCAAAATTTAACTATTTTATTTAAAAATGTTCAAATGATCATTAATGCTGTTACATTCAAAAATTTCACGATTCCCATTTTAGTTGAAAATTGATATTTTTTTATCGTAATTTTAACGATATAGTTAAAAATTTATATACTTTTTAAAAAATCGTATTTATTGGCAAAAATTTAATTTTCCGTGGGAATAATTTATGTATATTTTTTTGTAAATTCAACTAGTTCTTTGAAACTTGAACTTATTTTTTAAAAATTGATTCGTTTGATTATTGATTCATAATTTTATGTAAAAATTCATGTGTTCGGTTGAAAATTTATCTGTTTTGTTGAAAATTATTTTTTTTTGTTTCATTGAAAATACAACTTTTTGGTTAAAAATCCTTATTTTTTGTTGCAAAATTAATTATTCTGTTGAAAAATTTTTTTTTTGTTTAAAAATTTTTTAAATCGGAAATTTAACTGTATACATTCTTGCTTGAAAATGGACTCTTTTTAGTTGAAATTTAAATCGATTGGATAATTAAAAATGAATGATTTCATCAATGAGTCAAATTAACTGATTTAGAAAGTCAGATTTGACTGTTAGGTGTGCGCCATTTTCTAGGCATCTAATTCATTTTTGCATTTTTTTTGTCACAAAAGTTGTTTTAAAACAATAAATTTGCTGTTACATATTTTTCAATTTAGAATTTCACAGTTTAAAATCAGAACAAGGAAAATTGAATAGAAAAAATATTTGTCACATTTGACATAAAAAGTCTGTACGAACATTAAATAAAGTATCATTTACAGTAATAGATTTTTTTTTTATTTTAACAGCTAAACCTATTGTTTTAAGGCTAAAATCTTGTAAAATAAATTCAAATATTATGTGATACAATTTAATTTTTAATTGATATTCATCTTTAAGGGAATCTCAGAAGGATGAGTGAAGATGCACAATGTGGCCTTTGTGGAATTTTTCCCAAATGGCTACAGAAACGAGCAACAGCAAAGGCTTTTGTTTTCGTCTACGGTCTCCTCGGAACAATCCAAAGTATGGCCCATGTCTACATCAATATCACATTAACCACACTTGAGAAAAGGTTTAAAATTCCAAGTCAAACAACAGGTAATTTTTCCTTAAGTAATTAATAAAATAGGCAAAGATGATATACTGAACTCCCGATATAAGTCAAGTTTCGGACATGGCTTGCCTTAACCTTGAACCTAAATCGGGGGAATCCAAACGTAAACGGGAAGGGCTCCATGAATTATTTCTGTTAGATTAGGACGCATGACGCTACCTGGTCCAAATAACGCGCTGAGAGGTCATCAGTAGAAGGAATGTCTTAAACCGGGGGATCTTATATTGGGACTTGAGTGCATATATACAATATTACGTGAAAAACTTTACTTTACCTATGGGGTTATGCAAAAGTCACGTACAGCTTTTTTCTGAAATTTTGAAACACGTAAACCCCTTCCTTAGGTTTCATAAGCCCCCCCCCCCCACCCAACCCTATCTTACTTAA
>JAAAKG020142099.1:0-11694 GCA_010014905.2 Druon quercuslanigerum
GCTTATTCTTTATACATTTGGGAGTACCATATTAAAAATTCAGATAAATAGGTTGATATTTGCGCTATCAATTTGTACTTGAGATGATGTAAAATAATAAGTCTTTCAATCAAAATTAGAAATTTCCTAAAGCGTGATGTTTCTTGTATATTATTATTATTTCAGATCGCGCGAATTTTAATGTGTCTTGCCAAGTTATGTTTGAGATTCGCTTTATGTCCGCAAAAATCGCAAATGAATTGTGGCTTGATTCTCACATGTTCCAAATGCTTATGTTGGTTTAAGCCACTTATAGTAGCATAAGTTCGATAAAATTTTTCACATTTATATCTTGATTTCGATGACTGTGAGTGGCGTGACGAGATGTGTTTTGCCAAGTCACTTTTTATATTTGATTTTAACCCGCAAAAATCGCAAAAAATTGTGGCTTGACTGCTACGTGCTCTAAACTTTTATGCCGATACAAGCCACTTAACGAACGATAACTTCGAGGACATACTTCGCATATAAACTTCTTTTTTGGTGACTCTAAGTTTGTTTTTATATGTACAAGCTTCACGTGGCAAAGCATGCCCCTTTTATGTGCGAATCTTTTATTGCCGAATTCACATTCAAATCGTGGTCTTACGTCGCATTCGCATTTTTGGTGGCGATACAAATGACGTTTCCATTTATAGCTGCGGGCACACTTCTCGCATGCGTACTTTTTTTCCTGTTCTGATTCCTGAATTTTCTGATTCTCTGCGACTTGGAATTAACCGCCAAAATATCATCTCTTACATATATGGTACAGAATTTCGACTCATTGGATTTATTCCCCTCATGGGCTGTAATGGTCTCTGTATCTGAAAATTTAACAAAATGTAATATGAAATTGCTGTTTCAATGTTCCATTAAGGATATTTTAATTAAAATAGTCATGATATATTCGTATACCTTGGTAGCTTATTTACTAGGGACGGTGAGATAAATGAGGAGTTAGATAGACGCATAAACGAAGGTAAGAAGGTTATTATTAGAACAGGCCTCCTTATCAGAAGTAAAAATATATCAAATAAGGATAAAATGGCAATACATAATTCCATATTTGCACCAACTGCACTATACGGCAGCGAGACATGGATATATAAAGAAAAAGATAAGAGTAAAATTAACGCGATCGACATGAGATTCTTGCGCATAATATGCGGGAAAACTCTGATGGTCAAAGTGAGCAACGAGATAATCCTTAAAGAATGTGTTGCGGAAGAAACGCTAGTTGACACATGGGAAAGAAATCGATTAAGATGGTTCAGGCATGTTGAGAGAATAAAGGATGAACGACTAACGAAACAAGTATATCAAGGTAAAGTAAATGGCAGCGTGCCCAGAGGCAGGCCGCGGAATGAATGGTTAGAATGTGTGAATGAGACCCTAGTTAGAAGGGACATAAGAAGCCATAGAAACGCGAGAGCCTGCATGAAAAAATGCATGGACGTTAAAGAAGCTAGAGAAGTATGCCAGGACAGAAAAGTATGGCGGAAAATAGTTGATAAGAAGAGTGTCAGTAGAGTGAATGACGCCTGAAACAAAAGACCTTGGATACTAATGGGCCCAAGTGGGGAACCTCACATGCCGACTTTGTGAGGATCTTCACCTATATAATATATAATATATAATATGTATATGTATGTATATATATAATAATAATTATAATACCTTGGATGATTTCTTCCTTGATTTCCAATGGTTCATCATTATCGTATTCGACTGAAGTCTTTGCACCAGAATTATTGCCAGAAGAAATGTTAATAGTAGTACAAGAATATGGCTCCCTATATAGACTATTTTTTCATTTCTTTGATTCATTCTTGGAACTTTGTTGATCTAGAAAATTATAAAGTTAATATTACAAATAGCAATTTTATAAACTTTAATCATTCGTTTACCATTACTAAAGGGAATCAGAATCTGTAACTACAAAAAATATAGCACAAACCCAAAGAGAAGATCATACAGTTTATATTGAATCAATTAACAGGAATTACTTACAGCAGACTATATTCTGCGTGGACATAATACGGACTTTAAAACTTTTTATCGGACATAAATCCTTATTTATTATTTTAATTATATACAAAAAAACTTCTCGTTTCGTAATAAATAGTTATTTTTGGTCAAATTTCTTACCATGAAAAAATAAGATGGTTGATTTTCGTTTTGCAAAACAGTGAAACTCTGATATAGGGCCTCCTGATATAGTTCTTCCGAAAATTGACGCCGTGCCGCGAGTTGCAGTGAAAGGGGCTGCACGTGGTGTGTGGCGGTCGTTCAGGTGTGACCAAACAAAAGCGGTTAAACAAAATTAAGTTAAAACAAAGTATCTTAATCCTAGATGAATGAATATTTTATTATCTCAGGAGCGAAAACATTCGTTGAATAATAAATAATAAATCATACAGATCAAATAAAGTATGGGTCGGTCCTTTATAGGTCAAAAATAGATTACAATGGAGTCCCGCTTTACTGGCCGTTTCTGACTTACCCTCAATGGCCTTCACAGTATCTCGAGACTCTCCAAACTTGGAACAATCAGAGTCGTCTGCATCATTTATGTTGGCGTTTTGTCTTAAGGTAGTTCACGCAATATTTCACTTTTCTTAGAAATTTTCTTCAAATTTGCAATACATACAGGAGATTAGTAATGCAACGACCATGCAGTTTTTAACTCAATGTTGAGTGTGTGCAGTTAGATATTATTTACTAAAAACAGTACCTTTTACATGAGTCCCATATAAAAACGAGTTAAATGTATACACTTTTAATTGTAGCATCTGAACAGTTTTTACCAATCACATTAGAAACTAGAGATGTATAGAAGAAGAGAAAACAACGTTTTTACACAAATTTCAATTTTTTCTTGAGTTTAGTATAAAAGATATAACTGTCCAAAAATAATATTTTAACTCACGCGAAAAATATAGCGCAAGGAAGAACTGACGATATGGCAACACAGCTGATAAAGGCGCTTGTCAAATCTACGTGTGTGAGTAGCTAGCCATAGCTATGTATACGTATATTACAGATTTGTTTGAGGCTAGAACGAGAGTGTACAAACCTTTGTTTAAACTTTTGAACGATTTTCGCGCGCATGAATTACCTTAACATTTTTGTTTGTTGCCATTTTAGTTTTATAATATCATATTGAACTATAAATAAGACTTTAAAATTTCCACTTACGTAAATTTAAGCGGAAATTCCAGGTTTGTGCTCAAAAGCAAACTTTATTGAAGTACATACATATGTACAAATTAAAAGTAAGCAAGCATCCAGAATAGCATTATCACTTGTTTTAGAAATTTTTTTTCAAATATTCATAAGTTTCCTCATTATACCTGAACTCAGATTCGTGAGCTATTACATTATTGTACGTATTATGAGCGATAACGTATTTTTATAAAAGATAATTTTTAATCTCACCTGCTTTCACTTCTTTTATAAGCTCATATTGATGTGCCATTATTAAACGCTTCCTTTTGTTTTCCCGCGACATTTTTACAACTTCTTATTGGCTTTTTGTAACGCATAAGCATAACTGCTCTTAACGAAAACACCTTCTGGAAAGTGAACTGAAGCAGACGACGCGATGAACCACCGAGGGTACAGCCTACTTTTTTCATACACTCCTGTGTTGTTCTGCAGTTGCTCTACTGACCTTGCAGTGTCTCTCTTTCTACCCCCCTTGGACCGCCTTGTCCTGTATATCGAGAACCAATATAGCGGGAATCCAGTGCATATGTATCGTAACTTATTTCACTTATTTTTAATACACGGGAACAACCTTTCCATCATAATAGATAAACAACCACAACCCACTTTTTTGAATATCATTAATGAGTAGTCAACAGTTGCTGGTAAACCGAAAAGCAAATGGTTATTTGATTTATGTTCACAAAAATCGCAAGTAAATTATGGTTTGGTTATTGCATGTGCTAAATGTTTGTGTAGAAGTAAAGCACTTAACCATGCGTAACTTCGAAACATTTGTCGCATTTGTAACTAGATTTCGATGTCTGTGAGTGGCGTGAAATCATATGCGATGCCAAATTACCTTTAATACCATATACTATCGATTCATGTCCGCAAATATCGCAAAATGATTGTGGTCTGACTGCTGCATGTTTTAGTTGTTTATGCCGATATAAAGACCTTATGCAACTATAACTGCGCGAAAATATGTTGCAATTATAACTATGTTTCAATGCCTTCAGTATTGTTTTAATATGTACTTGTTTTTCGCAAAATTTACATCTAAATTGCAGCCTGAAGCCGCATTCGTATTTTTGATGATACGTGAAATTTCCTTTATTTCTATAGCTTCGCGCACACTTTTTGCATGTGTATTACTTTTTCGGTTTTGATTCATGAATTTTCTGCTTCGTATGTGTACGCAATTTGGTCTTAACAGCCAAAATCTCATCTTCTCTCACATATACGGTGACAGTTTCAACTTATTTGTTTTATAACCTGTCCCGAGGGTAATTGTTAGTGGTTCTAAAAATTCATACCTAAAAAATGCATACCTTGGATGATTTCTTACTTGATTACCAAAGTTATATTCACGTCGTATTCAAATAAAGTCTTGGCACAAGAACTGCTAGCAGAATAAATATTAGTAGTGGTACAAGAATATGGCCCATCCCCATTTTTTGCTATTGATTTCTTCGACTTCCTCTTAAAACTGTGTTTGTCTAAAAAATTATAAGTTGACCTGTAGCGGATTTAGATTGAATGAATAACCCATACACGTAACATTAGATTGTTATCCAATGGCTTTCAGAACATACATGTCATATTAATTTAAATCTTTCGTTTCATATTTATAAAGAAAATTATAATTACCAGCCCCCCCCCCCCCTCCCGACCCAAATTAAAGCAAGCACAAAAAAAGATCAATACGCATACCTCGCATTAACTGACAGTATTTATCCACAGCATACCATATTCTACTAGTTTTTGCGTAACTAGCTGTGTTCTGCAGAACTTTGTCGACATGATAGAATACAATTTTTAATTTGCATTTTATCATTTAATTGAAATATCACATTTACATGAATTTGTATAATTTTATTTCTAGGTGAATTCATGTACTAACTGCGTGATTAAGAAGATTGGCAATCATAAAACCACATTACAGCAACAATTAAATCAAGATATTATGTTAAAAAAAGGTATCTAAATATTAGTAAAATGATTATTTAATTGTTTCAGAATAGAATACATTCGTCAATGTGTAATATTATCGTATAGTAAATGCCGTAATTTTTTATAGTAAATAATAAATTGTACAAATCAAATAAAGTAGTGTTCGATTCTTTCTACCTCATAAGTAAAGTACATAGATTTCAAACAAGTTTACTTCTTTGTAACACAGGCAACAAAGAATTTAATCATAAAAAATGATTAGGTATAAACAACTTTCTGTACTAACACTATTGATTAAATAAAACTGGCTAGTAACGAAATTTATAATAATAAATTATAGAAGAAAAATTCATTTCTATTGACGTCGATCGAAAATAAATTTACAGTTTCGCAACCGTCAAAAAGTAAAATCGAGTCTTATTAAATGATTTTCACAAACTGTAATTTAAGGTGCATAACCATTCAGTGTAATGAAAATAAGAGTTTTCTGAGTTTATTGATAAATTACTTGAGATGATGTGAAACAATGAGTCTGTTCAACCAATATTAGTAATTATCTAAAGCTTAATGTTTAATGTAGATTATTATTATTTCAGATAGCGTGAAGTTTAATGTGTCTTGACAAGTTATGTTTCATATTTGCCTTATGTCCGCAAAGATCACAAGTGAATTGTGGCTTAATTGTTGCATGTTCTAAACGCTTGTGCTGGTTTAAACCACTTATAGTAGCATAACTTCGAGGACATTTGTCGCATTTATTTCTTGATTTCGATCCCTGTGGGTGGCGCGAACAGATATGTTTTGCCAAGTCACTTTTGATATTTGATTTATATCCGCAAAAATCACAAAAGAATTGTGGCTTCACTGCTGAGTGTTCTAAACTCTTATGTCGATACAATCCACTTAACGAACGATAACTTCGAGAACATATTTCGCAATTATGTTCTGTTTTCGGTGACTGCAAGTTTGTTTTTATATGTACAAGACTCACGTGGCAAAGCATACCCCTTTTATGTGCGAATCGTTTGTTGCAGAATTCGCATTGGAACTGCGGACTTACGTCGCATTCGAATTTTTTATGGCGATATAAATGACGTTTATATTTATAACTGCGGGCACACTTCTCGCATGAGTACTTCTTTTCCTGTTTTGATTCCTGAATTTTCTGCTTCTCTGTTGTCTGAGATTCGGACTTAACCGCTAAAATATCATCTCTCACATATATGGTACAGAATTTCGACTCATTGGATTTATTCTCTTCATGGGCTGTAATTGTCTCTGGATCTGAAATTTTAACAAAATGTAATATGCATATGGTTTTCAAGGTTCCATTAGGAATAATTTAATTCAAATATTCCTACCTTGGATAATTTCTTCCTTGATTTCCAAAGGGTCGTGAATGTCGTATTGAATAGTCTTGGCGTCAGACTTATTGTCAGAAGAGATGGGCGTAGTTGTACAAGAATATGGCCCACAATCTAGGCTTTCTGTCGATTTCCTCGAAGCAGTCTTGGAATTCTGTTGATCTAGAAAATTATAAAGTAAATATTATGAATAGCAATTTTGTCAATTTAAATCTCCCGTTTATCATTTCTAAAGGGAATTCTAATTTCCAACCAAAAGAAAAGATAGGACAAGCGCAAAGAGAAGATCATGCAGTACACCTTGACTCAGTTAACTGTAATTACCCAGAGCAGGCTATATTCTACTTGGACAGAATTCATCATATGAAAGAATGTAGTATTGAGATTAAAAGAATGTCATACATATAGCAACTTAAAAATTGTCTATCGGTCATAAATCCTTGTTTATTATTTTACACACATCCAGAAACTTTTCGCTTCCTAGGCAGTAGTTGTTTTCGGTCCTTTTTCTTGTGAGGAAAGAATAAAGTGTGTAATTTTCCTTTTTAAATGTTATAAAATTAAAAAAATGAACACATTTATATTTTCGTAGATTTATTTATAATTGGACCCTTGCGCTACTTAAGAATATGTCATCAGAAGCAGTGTTAGGTACGTCTTTACACGGGAAGCGCAATGTTCGAATTCCGCATAAAAACGTGTGTAACCCTACGAGTGATTATGATACTTTATTCGAAACCACCATATCATGAAATCATAGAGCCCCAAGAAAAGTGAGCGTTAGATAGCCCTTTACGAAATGGTGCGAGAACGTCCTATGCAATGAATTTTTTTATTATGCTACTAATGAGCACTCTTGTTTTGCTTCAATTACTTCTTGGTTTATGTTCAGTGTTGGAATTCTGGTTGTTTTGTTTAGGATTTTGAATGTACGAAGATTTAACATTATAACACTTTACGAAGTAACTACAGATTATTGATGGTTTTACGGATTCCGTTGTTGTAGATGAAAACGTACGATTCATGTGGGAGTAATCTTTTTGGGCTGTGGATTGTAACATTTTATTAAGATATTAATTTAAAAACAAAGTATCTTAACCTTAGGGAAACTAATATTTTAATGTCTCAGATGATAATACATTCCTTAATGCATAATATTATATTTTCGAAAAATTCATTGTGTTTATACCAAATACTAAATACTACAGATGCAATAAACTATTGCTCGATTCTTTATAGGTCACAAATAAAGTATTATGTCAAGATCTTCACTAATTTTACGTATGTTTCACAAAGAAACAAAATTTCCATCATAAACTTAAACAACTATAAAACAGATTCTTTAATATCATTATTGAGTAGTTGACTCCTGCTGGTATATTTGTCACAATTATCCCTTTATTTCGATATCCTCAAATGATGTGAAGTAATGTGTTTTGTAATTTTGGCAACTCACCCCTCCTTTTTGATTTCTATTCGCAAATATCGAAACAAAATTGAGTTTTGATTGTTGGATGGTCCAAACGTTCATGTCAATATAAAAAACTTATGCAAGTATAAATAAGCGCACTTTTGTCGCAATCGTAACTTTGTTTCGTTGTCTATAAGTGAATTTTAAAAATATGATTTTTTAAGGTAGTTTTCCTACTCGACATATATCCGCAAAAATCACAAATAAATTGCGGTTTGACTGCCGAATGTTTTATTTGCTTATGATGATGCAAGCCACCTGACGAGCGATAACTTCGAGAACATTTTTCGCAATTATACGTCGTTCTCAGTGCCTGTAAGTTTTTTTTAATATGTATTTGGCCGACGTGCCTACTCATGTCACCTTTTCGTTTAAATTCTTTTCCACAAAATTTACATCTAAACTGTAACCTAACGTCGCATTCGTATCTTACATGTTGATTCAAATGACTTTTTCGTTTATAGCTGCGCGCACACTTTTCGCACGTGTGCTTCTTTTCCTGTTCTGTGTCCTGATTTTTCTGCTTGCTTATGGACTGAGGTTGGGGCTGAACCTTCAATACATCATGATCCTTTATGTATACGGTACAAAATTTTGAAGGATTTGATTTATTTCCTTTACAGGCTGGAATTGTCTCTGGATCTGAAAATGTTAAAAAGTATAATATGCACTTGTTTTTTTTCAAGTTCTATAGAAAATATTTGAATTAAAATGGTCATACCTTGGATCACTTCTTGCTTTATTTCCAAAGTGTCATCAAGATCGTATTTAATTAAAGTCTTGGCACCAGACCTACTGCCAGAATGCATGTGAGCAGTTATACAAGAATATAGCCCACCATCTAATCTATCTGTTGATTTCCTCGAATCATTCTTGGAATTTTGTTGATCTAGAAAATTATAAAGTGAATGTTACAAGTAGAACTTTTATATATTTAAATCTCCTGTTTGCCATTTCTAAATGGAATTCAAATTTCCCCCAAAAAAAGATAGGACAAGCACGAAGAGAAGATCATGCAGTAGACCTTGACCCTATTTAACAGTAATCACCCACAGCAGACTATAGTCTGCATCGACAGAATTCATCATATGCAAGTATGTAGCATTGAGATCAAAAGAATGACATACATATAACTATTTAAAAACATTCTATCGGAAATAAATCCCTGTTTATTATTTTAAATACATCCAGAATTTTCTCATTTCCTAGTAACTATAGTTGTTTTCGGTCCAAGTTCCTGCCATGAAAAAATAATATGTGTACGTCTTTACATGGGGAGCGCAATGTTGGCGGGACCACTGAATTTCACTTTAAGACGTGTGTAATCCTACAAGTGATGTATGATATTTTATTTGAAATCAACATGTTATGAGATTATAGAGCCCCAAGGACAGTAATCGTTAGATAGACCTTTACTGAAATGGTGCAAGAACGTCATATGCAGTGAATGTTTCTTATTATGATGATAATGATCACTGTCTGAACACTCTTCTCATTCGTTTTTTTCTCAATTTGTCGACTTTCTCAAAGGCTATTTCATATTTATCTTCCGATTTTTTGAGTACTAAATCTTGTTTTGCTTTTTCCACTTCTTGGTTTATGTTCATTTGTGGAATTTTGGTTGTTTTTTTCATGGTTTCAAGTGTAGAGAGATTTACCATTATGACACTTAGCGACTAAGATATGCAGTTAAAAGAAGTAGCTTAATTTTAGGAAAATGAATATTTTAATGCCTCAGAGGAGAATACATTCGTTACTGCAGAATATAATAGTATCCAAAATGGCATAATTTTATATAGTAAACACTAAATCATGCAGATGCAATAAATTATGGTTCGATTCTTTATAGGTCACAAATAAAGAATTAGATCAACATCTTAAATATCTTTACTCATTTTGGATACACAGAAACAAAATTTCGATCTTAAAGTTAAACAACTGTAACCAATTTTCTTCAATATCATTATTGTGTATTTAACACCTTCTGGTAAATCGAAAATAAAATGGTTATCTGCCTTATGGCTTTCCAAATCGCAAACTAACTGTGGGTTGATTCGTGCATATTATAAATGTTTATGTTGGTTTAAACTAATAATGCACAAATATTTTCCGCAGACATAACTGTGTTTCATTGTCTATAAGTGCATTTTAAAAATGTGCTTTTTCAAAGTAGTTTTCCTGTTCGACCTATATTCGCAAAAATCACAAATAAATTGTGGTTTGTCTGCTGAATGTTCTACTCGCTTATGATAATGCAATCCACTTAACGAACGATAACTTCGAGAACATTTTTCACAAATGTACGTCGTTGCTATTCCCTGTAAGGTTGTTTTAATATGTATTTGGCCGACGTGCCTACTCATGTCACCTTTCCGTTTAAATTGTTTTCCGCAGAATTGACATCTAAACTGTAGTTTGACGTCGCATTCGTATCGTATATGTTGATTCAAATGACTTTTCCGTTTATAGCTGCGGGCACACTTTTCGCATGTGTGCTTCTTTTGCTTTTCTGATTCCTGATTTTTCTGCTTGCTTATGGACTGAGGTTTGTGCTCAACCTCTAGAACATCATCTTTCTTTATACATACGGCACAAAAATTGGACTCATTTGTTTCATTTCTTTTCTGGATTGCAGCTGTTTCTGGACCTGAAAATTTAACAAAATATAATGTGGAATTGCTTTTTTTAGAGTCCTAATAAAGATATGTTAATTACTATAGTCATACCTTGGATGAATTCGTGCTTTATTTCCAAAGTGTCATCAAGGTCGTATTTAATTAAAGTTTTGACCTCAGACTTATTGCCAGAAGAAATGTCAGTAGTTTTACACGAATTTGGCCCAGCATCTGGTCTTTCTGTTGATTTTCGCAAATCAGTCTTGGAGCTCTGTTGATCTAAAAAATTATAAATTGAATGTTATAAATAGCAATTTAATACATTTAAATCTTTCTTTTTCCATTTTTAAAGGAAATTCGAATTTCCAACTAAAAAAAAAAGATAGAACGCCCGCACGGAGTAGATCGTGCAGTATACCTTTATTTATTTAACCGGAAATACCCACAGCAAACTATATTTTACTGTTGGACAGACTTTACAGTATAAATTAATGCAAAGACATTTCATGTTCGGAATATCAAAATAGACATGTCTTTGTTTAATTTTGTTCAAAAATGGTAAAATTAGAGTGATGTATAAGACCCGGTTTGACCCGACATGAATATAAATTTGTAAACTATAAAATGGTAAATTAAAAATTGTAAAATATTGCCTTTAAAAAATACATACAAATATTTGATTCAGTTTTTCTTACAACTGTCCCCTTTTAATTTTTGTTAATTAAGAATATAAAAATTTCTTATAATGTAGCTTTTCATTTAAAAAAAAAGTGAGGGAGACTCTTCTGGTTCCTGAGTTATCGCCATTTCACAGAGACCATTCGCTGCGCTTTGCTGCTCAACATGACTTAAGCTTAATATTTAGGAATGCGTGAATTTAAAAATAGTGAATTTAATGATAATTGCTACAAAGAAATTCTCATAACGAACACTGAATATTATAGATTTTTTATTTGAGAAGGATATTTCATCATTAATATTACTTACTTTTATCGAGAAAATTATACTTGTTTGGAAAAATCTGTCAACAAAAAATAATATTATCGCTTAATTGGCCTAT
>JAAAKG020142100.1:0-11694 GCA_010014905.2 Druon quercuslanigerum
AAAGAGGGTTGTACAATCTACATAAATTAGATCAGATTCTGATGGGGATGGATGATTCAAACATTTTTTTATGCACCCTTTTAAAAGGGGATGCGTGGTCAAACACATTTTTTACGTGAGTTTTTTTCGAAACCAGTACTGAAATAATACTTTTCTCAGTTTTTTAATACCAACTTATGTAACTTTAAATATTTACATTCTATTTTTAAATTTATTATTTTAAACTTTAAAAAAATATCAAATTCGAGCTTAAAATTTCGATCTGATTTGAGCATTTTTGATTCAAATTTCATTAAAAAATAATTTTTTATGTTAAATGAACTTCATAAATAAATGGACAACTTAACTAATTATCAACAAATATAAGTCATTTTTTCTTACTTAATTGACTTCCAGTGGCTTAGAAAGAAATTTATTTGTTAGAAGACTTTGCCAGGTGGTAATAAAAAATTGTTTATAAAACAAACAATTATTATTTAATAATAAAGTATCATAACAAGCAAATTTTTTTTTTAATTGAACTTTTATATTGTTTTAAATTTTAATCAACACATTAACAAACTGGGCTTACTGTTTTAGCCTGATAAAAATTATTTTAAACAAGTTCCTGTACTGATTTGGTAATGTTTCAAATAAATATGAGTACTTGCAAAAAAAAAGGAAATTAATTATTTTTAAAAATATTTCAAATTTGTTGTTAATTTAAAAATGTTTGTTTGTTCCAATGTTTTAATCGACTCAGTTGTGAGGCAAGATTACTGATTTCAAATGTAATAATAACATATTTTAACTAAAGGTGCAGGATCCAATATGGCGGACGCCAACTTAAAAGTTTTACTTATTTTTAATAAAATTATGTCTATATTAGTTTTATATGTCCCGGATTTTAAATATGTTGTTAAAAAATTTTAATTCTATACGAAGGATCCAAAATGATGGACGCTAAATTAATTTTTTAAAATTATTTTTCCTAATGTTTGATTGAGTTTTTAGTTAAACAAAATGGCGGACCCCAAATTAAAAGTTGAATTTAATTTTCATAATATTATATTTATGCTTATTTTAAGGGTCACTTATGTTGAGGATGATGTCAAAATTTAATGCAAAAGATGCAAAATAGAGGTTGTCAAATGAAAACTTTTATTGCAGTTTTATAATATTCCGTATATATGAGTTTTTGGCCATTGATTTCGAAAATAAAATAAAAAATTCAATAAATAATTTGTAGGATCCAAAATAGCGAACGCTAATTTGAAACTTTAATTTATATTTCATAAAATTATATCTGTATGAAAGTTAAGGGTCACTGATTTAAAGTATGATGTTCGAAAATTACAATTCTCTATTACGGACAATAACTTCACAATTTTATTTATTTATTTAATAATAATCTGAATCTTTGATCAAATTTGATTTAAATAGTGATGTTACATATATGCTGCCCCAAACAGGGCATTTGCATACTTGATTGGTAAAATATGACGCCTCTGAATTCTTGAATAATGACGTTAGCATTTTTCTTATTTGATTCCTATACTTGAGACAGTGTCTTCAGGCTGTCCAGAATTCGCTGGGTTGACATAATATAATATAAAAAAAGAGCTGCCCGCGAGGAATTTTTCGTCGAGATCGAAGGAGGGCAGAAGGCCTCCTTACAATCACAAATGTGGAGTCCGCTTAGCAATCCATTTCTGCAGGTTGGCAACAAAGTGAATGTATCCAGAAGTAGTTTGGTTGCTTCCCCTGACTTGTTCGGATTTCCAAGAGACAGACTTGATTTCCATTCATTTATTTTCGCCGCCATTTCACTGATTGCCACCGCTCCTTCTATTCGCCTCCGCCCTCCTTTTTCTCCTCATTTCGTTTTTTAACTCCCCCCCCCCTTTCCCTTTTTCTTCGTTCCTTTTTTATCTTTCCTCTCCCTTTGCCACGATTTTAAACTTTCGACGACATTTCTTAGGTTCGGGTTCCCTCTTTCTTCATAAGAATTCTTCTTCTTTTATTTGCCATACTCTTTTCATTCATACTTTTTACTAAATCTTTACCCCTTCTCTTTTCCATTCCATCTTCATTCATATTCTCTGCTAAATCTTTAACATTTCCTTTTTTTCATTTTCTTCTTACTTATATTTTTTCATTAAATCTTCACATCCTTTTCTTTCTACCTTTCTTTATTATTATTTTCTGCTAAATCCTTATCTTTTTTTCTTTTCAATTCTAGCCTCATTCTTATTTTCTGCGAAATCTTCACCTATTTTCTATTTAATTCTCTCTTCACCCATAATTCCCACTACATCTTCACACATTTTCTTTCTTTTCTCTCTTCATTCATAGTGTCTACTAAACCTTCACCAAATTTCACACCATTTTCTTCGTACCTTCCTTCCTTAATATTTTCTGCTAAATCCTTATCTTCTTTCTTTTCCATTCTAGCCTCATTCTCATTTTCCACTAAATCTTCACCTTTTTCTCTTAAACTCTCTCTTCATTCATATTTCTCACTACATCTTAACACCTTTCCTTTATTTTCTCTCTTCATTTTCTCCTAACTTATATTTTTTCATCAAATCTTCACTCCCTTTTATTCGTACCTTCCTTTATGAATATTTTCTGCAAAACCCTTATCTTGTTTTCTTATTCATTCTAGTTTTATTCTTATTTTTAACTAACTCTTCCCCTGTTCTTCTTTAATTCTCTCATCATTCATATTTCTCACTACATCTTCACACCTTTCCTTTATTTTCACTCTTCATTCATATTGTCTACTAAACCTTTACCTCTTTCCTTCCCTTTCCATTTTATCTTCGTTCATATTCTCTGCTAAATCTTTAACATTCTCTTTTCTTTATTTCATCCTGACTTATATTTTTTCATCAAATCTTCACACCCTTTTCTTCCTACCTTCCTTTATGAATATTTTCTGCTAAATCCTTATCTTTTTTTCTTATTTTAGTCTTATTTTTATTTTCCACGAAATCTTCACCTAATTTCTTTCTAATCCTGTCTTTATTGACATTTCTCACTACATCTTCACACATTTCCTTTATTTTCACTCTTCATTCATATTGTCTACTAAACCTTTACCTGTTTTCTTTCATTCCCAATCTATCTTTATTCATATTCTCTGCTAAATCTTTAACATTTTCTTTTCTTCCTTTTCTCCAAACTTATATTTTTTCATCAAATCTTTACACCATTTTCTTCCTACGTTCCTCCATTAATATTTTCTGCTAAATCCTTATCTTCTTTCTTTTCCATTCTAGCCTTATTCTACTTTCCCACTACATCTTCACGCATTTTCTTTCTTTCCTCTCTTCATTAATATTTCTCGCTACATCATTACACCTTTCCTTTATTTTCAATGTTTATTTATATTGTCTAAAAAACCTTTACCTCTTTCCTTTCCTTTCCATTTTATCTTCGTTCATATTCTCTGCTAAATCTTTAACATTTTCTTTTCTTCATTTCATCCTAACTCATATTTTTTCATCAAATCTTCATACCCTTTTTTTCCTACCTTCCTTTATTAAAATTTTCTGCTAAATCCTTATCTTTTTTTCTTATTCTAGCCTTATTTTTATTTTCCACGAAATCTTCACCTAATTTCTTTTTAATACTCGCTTTATCCATATTTCCCACTACATCTTCACAAATTTCCTTTATTTTTTCACTCTTCATTCATATTGTCTACTTAACCTTTACCTTTCTGCTTTCTATTTTATCTTCATTCATATTCTCTGCTAAATCTTTAAAAATTTTTTTTTCATTTTCTCTTTACTTATATTTTTCATTTACTCTTCACACCCTTTTCTCCCTAACTTCCTTTATTAATATTTTATGCTAAATTTTTATCTTTTTTCTTTTTCATTCTAGCCTCATTCTCATTTTCCACTAAATCTTCACCTTTATCTCTTAAATTCTCTCCTCATTCATATTGTCTACTAAACCTTCATCTTCTTTCCTTACCATTTTATTTTCATTTATATTCTCTGCTAAATCTTTAACATTTTCTTTTCTTCATTTTCTCCTAACTTATATTTTTTCATCAAATCTTCACACCCTTTTCTTCGTACCTTCCTTTATGAATATTTTCTGCTAAACCCTTATCTTTTTTCCTTATTTATTCTAGTCTTATTCTTATTTTTCACTAAATCTTCCCCTTTTCCTCTTCAATTCTCTCTTCATTCATACTTCTCACTAAATCTTGACACCTTTCCTTAAATTTCACTCTTCATTGATATTGTCTACTAAACCTTCACCTGTTTTCTTTCATTTCCAATCTACCTTTATTCATATTCTCCGCTAAATCTTTAACATTTTCTTTTCTTCATTTTCTCCAAACATATATTTTTTCATCAAATCTTCACACCATTTTTGTCCTACCTTCCTTTATTAATATTTTCTGCTAAATCCTTTCTTTTCTTTTGCATTCTAGCCTTATTCTTATTTTCCGCAAAATCTTCACCTATTTTCTTTTCAATTCTCTCTTTATCCATATTTCCCACTACATCTTCACAGCTCTCCTTTATTTTCTATTTTTATTCATATTGTCTTCTAAAACTTCTCCTCTTTCCTTTCCATTTTATCTTCATTCATATTCTCTGCTAAATCTTTAACATTTTCTTTTCTTCATTTTTTCCTAACTTATTTTTTTTTATCAAATCTTCACATCATTTCCTTCCTACCTTCCTTTATTAATATTTTCTTCTAAATCCTTATCTTTTTTCTTTTCTATTTTAGCCTTATGCTTATTTTTCAGGAAATCGTTACCTATTTTCTTTTCAATTCTCTCTTTATTCATATTTCTCACTACATCTTTACACCTTTCCTTTATTTTCACTTTTGATTCATACTTTTCACTAAATCTTTACCCCTTCTCTTTTGCATTCTATCTTTATTCATATTCTGTACTAGATCTTTAACGTTTTCTTTTTTTTTTATTTTCTCTTAACTTATATTTTTCAATTAAATCTTCACACCCTTTTCTTCCTACCTTCCTTTATTTTCTGCTGAATCCTTATCTTTTTTTCTTTTCTATTCTAGCCTTATTCTTATATTCCACTAAATCTTCACCTTTTCCTCTTCAATTCTCTCTTCATACACATTTTTCTCTACATCTTCACACATTTTCTTTATTTTCTTTCTTCATTCATAATGTCTGCTAAACTTTAACCTCTTTCCTTTCCATTCTATTTTTATTCATATTCTCTGCTAAATCTTCAACATATTCTTTTTTTTATTTTTTATTCACTTATATTTTTCATTCAATCTTCACCCCCTTTTCTTCCAACCTTTCCTTATTATTATTTTCTTCTAAATCCTTATCTTTTTTCTTTTCTATTTTAGCCTTATGCTTATTTTTCAGGAAATCGTTACCTATTTTCTTTTCAATTCTCTCTTTATTCATATTTCTCACTACATCTTCACACCTTTCCTTTATTTTCACTCTTTATCCATATCGTCTACTAAACCTTCACCTTTTTTCTTTCCTTTCTATTCTATCTTCATGCATATTATCTGCTTAAATCCTTATTTTTTTACATTCTCATCACAATTTTTTTTCTTTAATTTCTTTTTCGTCTCGTGTGCAGATTTCCAGCAAATTTTTTTATAATTTTAATGCTTTTTTTACGATTCAAACAAAAGCAGAAGTATCAAAAAATTATTCATCACAAATTAATGAATTTTTACATTCTCATCTGAGAAGGTATTATATTTGTATAAAATTTTACTTCCCCAATTTTCGTCAAATGTTCACGTTTTGAAGCCCCCTGAATCCGAAAAACAGGTTTTCAAGGACGTGTCTATCTGTCAAACTATGCGAAATGCGAAAAAGATATACAAATTTATAATTGGACACTTTTTAAACAGAATCGTATTTTTTATTTATTTTCTGATAAACACTATTCAAAATAAAAAAATTTAAGTTTTGCACAAACGACACAGGCAATGAAAAAAACGATTGGACCAAAGTTGCTCTTGTAAGAAAGAGCTAGAAAATTTTCCTATATCAATTTTTGATATGATGCGTAGTTTTTGTTTTAACTGTAACAAATTGCATTAAAAATAAAGAAATCAATTTTTCGACAAGCGATATATGGCCCGAAAAAAAATGACGAATCTTTTTCACATAAAAAGGATATACAAAATTGGTTAATTATAATTTTTATAAAGAACGATTACATTTTCTTTCAATCGTAAGAAATAAGATGAAAAATAAAAAAATTAAATTTTTAGTACAGCTACACAAGTTGCAATAAAATGTTTCATCACAATTTTTTCTCATAGGAGGCGCACTTTTTTATTACGAAAATAAGACAATGAAAATAGTTTATTTAAATACCAGTGCATATTATGAATGCTAATAATATAAATTTATTAAAACGTTGGATTCTTCAGGGTAGCTAAGAATAAAAATAATTTCAAAATAAAAAGAAAATATAAAAATATTAATGATAAATAAAATTTGTACATGATTTTGCAATACCTGAATAATTAATTTTAGGCAAAGTTACATAAATAAATAAAATATACGCTTAATTTATTATGGTTTTGAACATAATTTAAAGAAGTTCAAATGCTGGTCAAATCATGTGTGAAGCACGAAACACGTCATGAGAATGTGTTTGTTAAAGCCTAAGGAGCTTTAACAAAAGAGCATTCACAATCACCAAATTACACTTTTTAATGCATTGACTATTAATTAACGCTCTACGTTTCTATTTCCGCCTGGGTTTCTATTTTCTCTTCATTCATATTTTCCACTAAATCTTTACACTCTTCCCTTTCTATTCTTTAATCTTTATTCTTCATATGAATTCTTCTTTTCTGTATAATTCGCTCTTTATTCATATTTTCGACTAAATATTTGCAACTCTTCATTCCTATATTCTACTGAGTCTATACGTCTTATATCTTCCGTTTTTACTTTATTCATATTTTCCATTAAATCTTCATCCCTTTTCTTTCTTTTCTTTTCACTCAGCTTCAGGTTTGTTGCGGATGTGTCTAGCACAGGAGAAAATAATTGAACTTATTTGCAAGGATAGCCAAAAAAATATTTTATATCAATTTCCCACCAAAAATGGCATTCTGACAATTGAAAATGGTTAAAACTATAAAAAGACAAAAGCACTAGGTCTAAAAATTTTGATATTTCTTACACTCATGTTATGTGTTTTTTAATACGAATTCTACTAAATCTATATCCCATTTTTTTTCTCTGTTTTTTGTATGTTTTACTCCATGTTTACCCCTTTATATTCTCTCTTTATTCACATTTTCCACTGAATCTTCAACCTTTCTCTTACTTACTTTCTCTTCTTTTATATTTTTAACTAAATCTCTATGCGTTTGTTTTCCTATTTTAGCTTCATTTATAACCTGTACTAAATATTTACTCTTTTTTTACCCGCGCTTTCCTTATTTCTATTTTCTACTAAGCATTCACACTTTTTCTTTTTATTTCATATTCAGACATATTTTTAACTAAATCTATATTCCTTTCCTTTTAGATTTTCTCTTTCTATCTTTTTTTATTCATATTTTCTCTTGAATGTTGACCATTTCTCAACCATTCTCTTTGCATTCATATTTGAAACTAAATCTTTCCCTCTTTTATTTCTTATTATCTGTTCATTCATATTGTCCACTACAACTTTATGCTTCTTGTCCAATGTCTTCATTATTATTTGAAACTGAACATCTACCCCTAGTCTTTTTTATTCTCTATTCATTTGTATTCTTACCTACATCTTTACCCCTTTTCTTCCCCATTCTCTATTCATTCATATTTTCCACTAAATCTTCACTCGTTTTTTCCATTCTCTTATTTGTAAAAACATCTCTACCTTACTCCCTTTTTTACCCATTCTTTCTTTATTTCTAGTTTCCATGAACTATTCACGACATTTCTAATTATTCCATTTTCTTTAACATTTTAACCAAATCTGTATTTCTTTTCTTCATAGATTTTTTCCAATCTCTTTTCATTAATATTTTCCGCTAAATCTTTAGCATTTGTTTTTTACTCTCTTCATTCATGTTTTAACTCAATATTACCCCTATTCTTTACTATTCCTTGTTCATTCATATTTTCGAAAAAAACTTTACCCATTTTCTTTTTCATTCTCCATTCATTCATTTATTCGGTTAATTTATTTTCGCCACCATTTCACTGATGGCCACCGCTCGTTTCATTCGCCTCCGCCCTCAACCCTCTACCCTCTGCCCTGTCCTTTTTTGCCCCTCCTTTTCCTTTTTCCCCCTCCACTGCCTGTGCCAAGATTGCAAGCCCTTGATATTTATTACGCTTGAGTTGTGTGTTTCTTCATACGAATTCTTGGTTTCACTTTAATCACCAAAAGTGCTGCTCTCCATCTCCATCTCCATCTCCATCTCCAACTCTTGGGTCAAGTGTTTGGTAACCCATCGTCACGCCTTTGCTATACCCAGCACCCACCCCTCTATTTTTTTCTTTTCATCTTCAGCTCGTCATATCCTCGTCTGTCATCTTCAGGTTCCTTGATGATTTTGATCTTCAGGCGGAGATAGATAGATACCCTTTTGCGCTCCATTACGCTGTTTTTCATTAACCCTCGGACGCATGACATTTTTTTTCTTTTATTTCTTCTAAACGATATTAAGGTGTTCAGATTTATTAATTAGGCAGTAGCATTTAGGAGATACCATTAATCTTGATCCCTCTTCTTTTCCTTTGACTTTGTATTCATATTTTGTACTTAATTGCTTCTCTCTCTCTCTCTCTCTCTCTCTCTCTCTCTCTCTTCATTTATATTCTCTACTAAATTTTTTAGAAATTGTTGATGCAAGTTGTTGGCTTTAGGGTCACGTAAATTGAAACGAATTATGTTGTTTCAAACGATTCGGCACACAATGGTGGCCCTCATCAGTGAGCTTTATTAAATTTGTGAAAAGTACATGATATCTTGTAGGTACGCAGTTTTACATTTGGAAGCATTATTCCTTGATTAATATCTCAGATGTGAAATTATAAAATTACTTAAATATAAATTTGATTTAATTTTATCAATAACTATTGATCAATCTTGCAGTGATCCTAAAACATTGTTTTATTTTAACGAAGTACAAAAATTTTTAGTTTGTTATTTTCAAAAATTTTATCTTTTTATACGAAAAAAAAATTAACCCAATTTTTTATGACAGAGAAATAATGTTAGATTAAAGAATAATTCTTCAAAGTGCAGGTTATTAATCAACCATAGTATTGTGACGTATTTTATTAAAAATATTGACATTGAAAAAAGACGCAGCTAAGTGATAAATATCGCTGTTGTAAAGTTACTAAATTGACATTTTTTCATGGGGAACAGGCTCTTTTTTTTATTAAAAAATTGGTGTTATGTCGCTTATATTACGGAATGCAAGTTTTATGTGAAAGGGTT
Source organism: Druon quercuslanigerum (assembly GCA_010014905.2). NCBI lineage: Eukaryota > Metazoa > Arthropoda > Insecta > Hymenoptera > Cynipidae > Druon > Druon quercuslanigerum. The sequence goes on from JAAAKG020142100.1 coordinate 9,426, forward strand.
TGAGAATGCTCGATATTTTTTCAGGTAGTCCATGTACATAGGGTAATGACAAGTAGCGATTTTGTCGAGTGACTCTAATGTCGTGTTCTGCCGCTGTGCTTTGGGAGGGCGCATCGTTGATAATTTTTTGCTGTATGTTATGCAATCTGCGTTTGATGACTGTGTTAATAAAGGGAAGAGGATGATTACTGTTTATGAAAATCGTTTTAATTTTGTTGAGATTTTTTTCGTGGAATTCTTTATGAGATAAGGTTATCGCTCGATCAACAAAACTTTTCATAACGTTAACTTTATATTGATGTGGATGGTGTAAAAAATAATTGAGGCATTGACCTGAAGCGGTTGGTTTTTGATACCAGTCTGTCTTTAAGTGACCACCTTCCCTTTTTATTAGGACGTCCAGAAAGCCAATTCCATTGGCTGATTCATCCTCAAGAGTGAATTTTAAATTATGATTGTAGTTATTGAAAGTGTTTAAAATTATTTGAACTTGATTAGTAGCAGCTGCAGCAATAATATCGTCTACGTAACGGAAGTAGAAAGGTAACCGTGTTGGAAGGGAAGCTGAGCATGTTTTTTCTAAATCGTCCCTAACAATATCTGTTAAAATGGGGGAGAGTGGAGAACCCATTGGAAAGCCGGATTTTTGTTTGTAGGATACTCCTTTAAAATTAAAAGATACGTTACTTGCGCAAGTTCGTAATCCTTTAAGAAACTGTGTCATTGGCATTTTTACATCATTTTAGACCTGAGGCCATCTCTTTTTTATAGCAACAATCGCGAGACCAATAGGATAATTTGTGAACAATGATACGGCGTCAAGTGAAAATAGTTTATACCCTGGTGGGATTGTGACGTTTTTAATTTTGTTTGTAAATTCAAAACTGTTTTTTACCTTTAAGGGTTAAAGGGGTAATAAAAGGGGTAAATCCCTTTTATTCTTTGCTTTCTCTTCATTCATACTTCAAATTAAATCTTTACCGATTTTCTTTTTTATTCGCTGTTCATAAATATTTTCCACTAAATATTTAACCATTTCCTTTCATTTCTTGGTTCATGAAATTTTTTTATTAAACCTTTACCTTTGTAATTAAATTTTTAGCTGTTTGTTTATGTGTTTTACTCCATCTTTACCCCTTTGCCTTTACATTCCCGCTTTATTCTTATTTTCAAATAAATTCTTATGCCTGTTGTTCTCCATTCTCTTCCTTAATATTTTTAACTAAACCTCTACCTCTTTTCTTTTTCATCCTCTATCCATTAATATTTTAAACTGAATATTTACCTCTTTTATCTTTTATCAGCTCTTTATCCATTTTCTTTTTAATTCGCTGTGCAGTAATATTTTCCACTGAATCTTTAACCCTTTTGTTTTTTTAATTCGATGTTTATTCAAATTTTCGACTAAATTTTTAACCCTTTTCTTTTGCACCCTATCTTTGTTCATAATAAATCTTTACCCTCTTTTTTCCATACTTTCTACAAAATCTTTACCTTTTTTCATTTTCATTTTAGTCAAGTTTTCGACTAAACTCTTTGAACTTTTTGAAAAAAGAGAAACCAAAAAATGATTTAATACTTTTTTCTGTTAAAATTAGCATTTAAACAATCATAAATTGTGCAAAAAATAAAAAGAGAACTAAAATTAAAAAATTCAGCTCAGACATTTATAAATAAGGTCATGGCATTCGGAAAATTTCATTAATTTGTGACATTATAAAATTATCAGTTGTTTAAGCAAAACAATATATTTTAACAATTATTAACAGCCAAAAAATCTAATAATTAGGAGTTTAGTTTTTTAATTAGTTTTTAAAAATACTTTATATCTTTTGTGCAGCTTATTTTTATAAAAATAGTATTTATTATTATTTATAACCATATCCTCCTAAAATAATGCTAAAAAGTTGCGGTTTTTCTGAAATGTCTTATCTTCTGTTATTTGCTCACTTAAAGTAAGGTAATAATCAATCAAAATACAAAGTCTTATTTGTCTAAATAATTTATTATTATTTACAAGAAGAATTTAGAAAAAATCATGCTAGAAAGTTCACAGAAAAAACAAAAGATAAACTTTACATCGATTTCCGAGTAAAGTTTCACCGCAACAAAAATTAACCTCGTCGAATAAACTTTAGACGAAACTGAGATAATTTCGTGTTTTTAACCTGTCTCTGAATAATTTTTCAGTAAAAAAGCGTCGTCTGCTGTGTACTTTATAGCAGAGCGATGAAAAGGAAATTCTTAATGAAATCTGTATGGAAATCAG
>JAAAKG020142101.1:0-11694 GCA_010014905.2 Druon quercuslanigerum
TCACATCCCTAGATCCATCCCTGAGACGCTTAAAAATCCCTAAATCTAGGGATCAAATCCCCAATCTGGCAACACTGAGTTCAGGAGAACGTTCGTCCTCAGGCTTAAGACCATGTGACGAGCGGTCACATGACCAAACCTGGTCCTTAATTTATCTTTCCTAACTTGATGAAAAAGGAGGCGATAAAGTGCATGTGTATGCTTTGTTCCAGTAGAAATTTGAAAAAAAAATATTTTCAATGAAAGAAAAAGTGGAAGCTATTTGGTACTTTTCTTTCCCAACTTACGTCCAAACGGAATAAAATATCGTGTTGAAAATTTGGCACAATAATTAGAGGGAATTTATGAATGTGCCTCTGATCCTCAATAATTAGAATTGTGAAAAAAGTTTTTTTTTTTATTAATAATTCGGAGAAGTGCCGACCGTGCTGTAGAACACTGTAAGGCATGTTCAGTGTTGTAAAAAAGGCTCGTACTGTTTATATTTATTATAGTGGGGTAAAACAACAAAAATCGCTCACGAACATTATACACAAATAATACAGCATCTAACGCGTACACTTGAATTACAAATAAAAGAATTTTATCTAACATACGTATCAGCTGTTTCAGAGCAACACTAGCGTAGCGAGTAGACAACTTTGAACTTCCACGGATCTGTCGGTAATGCAGATTGCATAATTACCGAGAGAGAAAGATGGAAGTCAAACTTTTGCCGTGAAGCCTAAATGTGTCTGTCAATATTTCGTATTTTTATAAATAAGCTTTTTGCTTTCCCTAAGTCTGTGCCTTGGCACGAACGGTCCTTTAATATTTCTTAACATTTTTCGAAAATTTGTTCATAATATTCATCTCAGGACTGACTTGATCAGCTGTTACACTCGTTACACGGCCTTAAGCACAGTAAAAACTATTTGCCATCGAGTATGTGCGAAGACAGATTAAATTAACTTGCAGTTCTGTTCATCGAAGCTTTTATTCTGCAAACAATAAACTGTAAAAATATTATTACGGAGTTTGCAGAAAAATAGTGCGACGATAATTTTTGTAATCGGTATATTACGAATTTATGGTTAACGTTATTTTAAAAAATAAATAAAGTTATGATAAAAGAATCTTTACAATGCTGTAGTTTTTTGCGTGTTCGCGTAACCTGTTTTTTACGTGTTCGCGTAACCTGTTTTTTACTTAGTGCAATGCATCTCAGGGAAATTACCATTGACAAAGGGCGCTCGTTCTATTTGGTAGCCTATGGCGGGGTCAAAGGTAAATCCGGCACTGCATATAATCATTAGCTGGCACTTCTGTCACTGTGATTTGTTGTCGCACTGTTGGCTTACTGTACCTAAGGAGCTTCTAGTGGCTTCTAGTGCAGGACGTCCCACTGTAACTGCTCATTACCGATTGACTACCAACAAGCAGTAGACACTTCCGATCTAGACCACGTTTGAGTATAAATGATCACAACGAGCTGCTGGGCTCGCGCATACCGCTTGCTATTTCATGTCATTTGAGCGGTGCGCGCACGGATATTACGTTCTTCCGTGCCAACTGTCATGACGAAGAAATCAGAGTGGGGGGAGTTTGGCGCGTCTGTCAGTAGAGGGTCCTTAACTGTACCCTAGAATGCAGTGGCTCACAGTATCGGCCGCGCACTTTTTAAACCTTATTTTGTTTGTGTATTACTGATTATTCATATTTCAATATTGTGCTTTATTACAATGTTAATATGTGTTACAGTAACGTCTAAAAAAACCATTCCCATTTTTTGGACTTATTGTTAAGATTTAATTACAAAAATTAAGAGCACAAAAATATACAGCCACCATCGAAAACCGACTATATTTTTTTTTAACAATAAAATCACGTAAATCGTATTAAACTTAGATAGACATATTCAAAATACAGAAAGGTATTGACAATAAAAAAATAAAAATTCTACAATAATGTCAAATGGTGTTAATCTATTCAACCTAATTTTACAGGAGAGAGAAACGTTTTGAGAGGGACAATTTACAATCGATTGAGTAAATTATTTTTTTCAAGAATATGAATCGTTTTACTAGGCATTTTGTGAAAAATAGATAGTGCTACATGTGCATGCACTTAAATTGTTATGAAAGTTATGTGGAATGCATATTTTTATTTATTTCATTAAAAAACAAACACTATTTCAAATAAAAAATCGACTTTCTGATGTCTTCAGTTTATCTGCAAGACATCGACGTATGGTTGGATTTTAAAACTAAGACGAGACATCCGATCATGGCTTACTTTTATGGTCTTAGCTGGGTGATTTTGAGTCAGCCTAAATTTGTCTGAAGATTATTGTAATTTCCTATAAGTATCTCCTAAGCCGTTAGAAATACGTAAAAACAAACATTTTCGTTATTGTCCTCAAGAATCAAACCGAAGGGTCTAATACAAAGCCACCGAACGCGACCTCGGGTTGCGGATAGAGAGTCCCTGTACCAAAGGTTTCTACTGAATATGGTTACAAAAAATTAATAGGCAGTCGCGGACAATTGTCAAGGGGTGGTCCCAAAGGAATCAACCCCCAAGCAGAGATGTGAAAAACGTGCCACAAGCTGAATGGCACCTGGGTGAGGTGTCTATAACAGTGACTTTGAGATACCGGGCGACCTCTGAGAGTATGCAGCTTTATCCTTGCATGCGGGGCTTTAAAAGGATGGACGAACCCCTTTCCCTAGCTTCTCGTGGGAACAACAATGATAACACTCAACAGAGTTGTAGAAAGTGCTTTTCAAAGCAATTGAACGCGCAGAGCTCCCGACAATGGATCGGCCAACAATGCCTACCATTCTAGACCTGGGGGAGCCAATGATGATGGAGTTAATGCAATGGATCAGCGGAATCTTGGGGCTTGTAGATGAATAGAGCGACAAAATCACAACTTGCTAGAATGCTACGATACGAGTGTAACCCCTGAACGAGAGAATTACATGGCACGACTTCATGCTCTGTGATGCGAGAAACACGCAGAGCTATCACACTTTTCGCGAGAAAGAGAGGTGACAAGATCATCCATAACAGGCATCCGATAGAGGACGAGCGAAGCTTTATGACCTGGAGAAACATCAACAGCCAGGTTTCTCCCAAGCTTAAAGATGTAGCTGAAATGGATGAAGAGCTTAGTGGACAATTTTCCGAAGAATCCGACCTCTGGACTATCTATTGTTATGTGCATTATGCAGCGAGACCTTTGGTCGATGCGATCCGCAAATGCCCAACCATCACTACCGAGGAGGTGAAAAAAGTATTGAGAGGTATGTATAACTATTCCGTTCCAGGACCAGATGGTATCAAGACCATCTGGTAAAAGAAGTTTCCTTCAACTCACCAACATCTGGCCCATATTTTCACCTCATATTTGAAGTGGGAAGAGCCAATTCCGGAGTGGTTAGTGGAAGGGCGTACAGCACTCCTGCCGAAAATGGCCACTTAGCTTAGCCAAAGAATTACAGGCCAATCACTTCTCTAAACACACTGTATAAGATATTTACAGCTATCATAAATGATAGGTTTGTTCGGGCAATCGGACATGTGTGGCAAGAAATGTATGAACAACGCAGCTCAAAGAAAGGCGTAGGAGGATGTTGGCAGAACATGCTTATCAATAGATGTGTCTGCAAAGATGCATCATCCTACCACTACCATCTGTCTTTTGGAAAGCTCAAAGGCCCATCCGCAAATCGTGAGGTGCATAGAGAGATTAATGCCACTTTTGGCAACCAGATTTACTATCTCATCTGAAAAAAATCGTGTGACAACTAACAAGGCAACTTTCTAAAAAGGTTTCTTTCGGGCCGACTCCATGAGCCCACTCCTATTTTGCCTCGAATTATTGCCACTATCTCTAGCGCTTTGCCATTTCCAGGGGTACCTTTGCGGCAAACCTGCAAATTGAAAGCACAAGGTCACTGATGTATTTTACATGAGTGATCTTAAGATCTATGCCAAAAATGAAGAGCAACTGCATGTAGATCTAGGGATTGTTGAACGGTAAACTAAGTAAATAGGAATAGAATTTGGGTTAAAAAAATGCGTCAATGTTAGTTTGAAGCAAGGAAAACTTAATGGCATCTCGGAAGACCCTGAGCTCGTCGATAGAAGCGCTATACGGAACCTTTGCGCTGGAGATACCTATACGTACCTAGGCGTGCCACAGAGCGGCATGCAGGCTTGATATCGGGAAACGAATGGTTATGCACATAAACAAAACCATGCATCTTAATTCTTTTGTCGCGCAACTCTAAATCTCTAAATCTTAGGCTGCTGAAACACTCGGACTTAACTTTAGTATCAGGAGTGAGCAGAATGCATCAAATCTTATCTACCTCGAGTACTCACTCCTGAAAGCCCAGATTCAGAAAGCACAGGAGAAAAACGTTCAGGAACAGCTCCTCGATAAGAGGATGCACAGCATCTTCCACAGAATAGTGGAGGATCAGTCAATGTCGTGTGAGCTAACGTTTGCTTTCCTTAAATTACGCGGGTTGAAGTCGGGCACGGAGGGTTTGATTTTGGCATGTCAAGATGGTGTCATTTTCACCTTAACATACCGTCGCCACATTTTGAGCGAAAACATTCCCGATTATAGCTGCAGGTGTGCCATACACAATCCGAGCATCTAGGACACATACTATTTATTTGTCCAACTTATGCGCGAACGACCTACATCCAAAGGCACAATGCGGCACTGAAAGTGCTTTATTATTATCATCTCTGTCACTCTTATAGCATTAACCTTAATATAACTCCGCTAAGCGCTCCTAGGGAAATAGTCAATCATCGAGAATGAGAAGTGCCGCATATACTTGAAATTTATATTCTCGACAGTTGTTTCTATTGCACACTCGAGGCCTGACATAGTTCTCCTTGACTTCGAGAAGTGAACCATGTTCGTCATCGAATTTTCGATACCAGCTGACAAAAACATCATAGCCAAAGAGAATGAAACGAAAGAGAGGTATTGTAAGGTATACGGTATTAATCATCCTTATCATCGGCACTCTTGGAGGTGCCAAGATTTCACTGGTTAATAGACTGAAGAGTATACCTGCGTGTGAATAATATGCTAAAATATTTGCGGGGAAAATGCAGAAGGCGATCGCCCTTGTGTCGCTCCGTGTACTCAGAGTGCACGAAAGTTTTGCCGGGTCGTCGCATTAATTCCGTCAGAGACTCTAACTACCTATCTCACGGTCGTAAGACGTGGTTTTGGCTGAAATTTTTACCGCGATTTCGCTGGGATCGGGTGCAATTTTTCAGATTAGCACCCGATCCTGGCAAAATCCTGTGGTTGTCCTTATGGAAAAATTTTAATTATATATTATATATCTACTGCAGTGTGCCACTTAAAGCAACTGCTATCTAAAAATGACACCGGCTCCCAGCAGAATCGCAGTAAATCAGACCTATGCGCCCCAAGGATGACAGCTTTCTGCATCCATCTTAAAAGTGCCTTGGCATATTTTTGACACGCAATTATAGATTGAAGGTTACAAACCATTGATATCTTTGCACATCCAAAAACACCGATCAAAAGGACAATTACTTTAACCGAATATTCTGTGTAAAGTCACTGCAGCTCCCTTTCATGGTCCTGATACCTATCCTCCTTTTCCTTGAAAGTGATATTTTAGTCGACTGGAGCTAAGAATTCCATTTCGAATATAGTTCGTTTTTCGAAGTCTTGGAGAACGATATCAGGCCTCGAGTGTGCGACCGAGACTCTGGTTCGAAAATTGTGGTTCAAGAAAATTTTTCACTTCTGTTTGGAACAATCCACTCTATTTCATTCAGAGCGTTCGGCAGGACACTGCCGCGGCCAACACCGTTGTCGCTGTGTAATTCTTGACAGAAAATGCTATATACTAAATGCGGTATACTAAGATGGAAATAGCACCGTCTTGGGATACGAAAATGAAACCCTCTGTACCTGAATTAAGTCCTGATGACCTCAGGAAAGCAAAAGTTTACTCCTTCTAGAAGGACTGTTATGTTATGACCGTTATACATTTCTGTAAAAGTTTCCATGCATTTTCTTGTCGAGTAGCTGTTGGTAGAATTATTTACCCACTGCTTTCTTTATTTCGTATTTTAAAAGTGAAGCATCTAGATGAAGTAATGCAGTTTTCACACTTCTGATATTAAAATTCAGACTAAGTGTCTCGGCCACCTGCTCCGTGGCTTTGGAAAGGAATCAGTCTCAAAATACGTGATACTTTTTTTAGGAACTTTGACTGACTGACTTTGACTGACTTTGCAAATTCTGACTGATTCTGCAAATGACCCCAAGGTAACGTTCCTTTGCCAATAATCTCGTGTTTCCTGATCATTTTAGGTGAGGATATCTACGATTTGCTTTGATGTAAGCTGCACTCAGAAAAATTCGGTTATAAAGACACTAGAGGTTTAGAAGTCCGCGTCCACCTTGACGGCGTGAGATGCATAATCGCGGTACAGAAGAATTTATATGCTATATTTAGATCTTATGTGTGGCGATATCAAGAGCCGTAAGCTCGTTCTTCATCCAATAAACCTGCCCAAACGAGTGGAGTTGAACCGGCACGGTAAGCATGTTAGCTGCGGATACAGTGTTGTCAACCTAGGCGAGTTGTCCCCATTCTGGTGCCTTTTTTTTCTATTTGTCGACCAATTTTTGGGAGTTTGGCGACTGGCGGCTGGTATAGTGATTTAAATTGAGAGTAGGCGATTTCTTGGCAGCCCGGCGACTTTTAAATAAGCGCGCCAATCACACCGAGCGTGGGCGAATCACAAATGTCCAGTTCCAACATGGAGTTAAAGCCATTCAGAATAAGCGGACGATTAAGCGAAAACCAATAAGCTGCAAGTCTTGCAGATGTGTTCATGTTGAGGGAACTCATTTTATTTCTGTACACGAATAAACATATGCGCAAATCGCTGTTTATACTTGTAATGGTTCCTTGCTTCTTGTCCGCAATAATTAATTTTTAGGGAAAAGTTTTGAAACTCAAATTGAAAAATGGGAAAGGCCAATGAAATGTTACGAAAATATGAAGTAGAGTGGGAGGATGCTGATTGGGCTAAAGGTAAAGAGTGCCAAATCATAAACATGTTATAAATTTATTTTATTGAAAACTTAGCAGCATTTTACACGTCTACCTGGCGATTTCTGTCGACAATCAATTTTTTGAGTTTGGCGATTTCTGTCGACTTTCCAACCCTAAAAATGGCAGCTAAAGCCTCTAGTTTGTTGGCAACCCTGTTCAGATACCTTGTTCAACGCCGACTGATTTACGGAGCAAATTTATCGAAGGAGATGCTTGTATGTACTTCGGAGAGACTCCTTGACGGATGTTGCGTCTTGAATGCGGCTTTGAGTCAATATGTCTAATAACACTCACATCCACAAGCGCGAGGTCATCAGGAACGAAAATAACCTTTCCTTTCTTCAGATGAATCGTGGCACACTTGTTCAATTCAAAGTCCATATAAATTTCTCCTGTATACTTCTTGAGGATATTTAGAGCAAGTGGATGTTTGCTTTTACCTGGAGCATGGAATTTCAGATTATCCATATAAAAGACATGCGTGAACTTATGCTCGCGATGAGTATTGTCGGCGTAGAGATATCCAGGAGAGTCTTGTAGTGCGAGAGATAGAGACAGAAGTGTGATGCAAAAGAGAAAAGGGCTCTTGATATGGCCATGCACCCGCCTAGAAGGTGATGTTGCTCGTTGTCACACGGTAATTTCTAGATAAGATAGTAAACATAGTTTTTCAAAGGTATATCATTCTCGCTATGCATCTCATTATGTGTCTGTTAATCTTTGAGCTTTCCAATACACAGGTGATAAATCTATGAGAGATGGAGTCGAAAGATTTGCGGTAGTCAATCCAGGCCATTGATAGGACTCGCACCTGTCAATTAGCAGGTTCTCTCGGCTGCCTGCTACAAAATCTTACGAGGCACGTTGTTCGTACACGTCCCTCCACACGAGCTCATTTCTTCGAACAATCCCGTTGAGCTGCAAAAATCTTATGCAGCGTGTTTAAACAAGTTATTGACCTATAAATCTCCGGGTTGGACAAGTGGCATTTTTTCTGTAGGAGTTTAGTGTTTCCTAACACCAGCTACTGCGGAATAAACGTTTCCGACTTTAAATATGAGATGAATATGTGAGGCAGATGTTGGTGTGCAGAAGTAAAGTTCTTCCACTAGAAGTTCTTGATACTATCTAGTCCTGAAGACAAAAAAAATCTTCGTGTCCTTCAGTGCTTCTTTTAGCTCTTCGGCAGTGGTTGATAGACATTCCTCCTCAGATGTTTAAAGGTTGTCTCAAAACTCTTTGAAGCGGATAATGTTATCAGTATTATTTTTCAACTTTAGTGTTTTTGGGATCTTGTACGACATAACTCTCTCCAAAAAGTCTCTAACTCGGGCTTGAGTGAATTTTTGCGCGATAGGTCAGTGAGAAACTGTTGATTCTCCTTAACCCATCTCTCCCTTTTCTGTGTTCTCCCCCTTGCGTCAGATGACACCCGTATCTTGTCAAAAATATGCTGCTTGATTGTCAGCAACCTTGACTGGTTCAGTGAGCGGATTGTAGATCCTCAGTTCTTGTGCGAACTTTCGAACCCTTTCCGCGAACGGTCTACCAAATGTTAAGTATTACTGCTTTCTGCGTTTGGTGTTAATGTCGCTTTCTCATCCTTTTTTGCAGCTTATTCAATATAGGATATATAATATAGGAAACGTTGATTTCACAATGACTGTTGCGAACCCTGCTGAAGCTCTGGACGTTTCCGGCACCATAGAGTGTGCATACACACCATTAAATATCCGTGAGCAGGGATAATGTTTTCATTTTAATTATTTTCAGCAATCCGAACTCTATGTTGATCGGCATTGCTTGTTGACCCATTCTCGGGTGCTCTGCGCGTCCTCGTAGAGTTCCGCATGCAAGGAAAAGGCTGCATACGTAGAAAGGTCGCCCACTACCCCAGAGACACAAAATTGCTTAATGATTAACAAGTATTAGCTTTTATGACAATCAGAACGACCCTTTTGTCAGGGCAGACAAGAATATATAAACGACTTGTTTCTATGTCTGCAAGACGTAGAAACTTGTCTCCAAGACATAAATTGGTGTCTGATCCAGATTAAAAATGAGACATGCTGAATTCGAACATTTCGACTTCAGCATGTCCTGATTGGCCGTAATTCAAGTTGAAACTAAGTCGAAGAATTTTTACTTGTTGGAACGTTTGTGCCCAATGGGATGGTTTTCATTAACTTGTCTAATCAAATTTGTCCTTGTCTACTGTGTAGGTTCCAACGTATTACCTGGTAGAGTTCACGTCATCTGATCACTGAATTGTTCGTGTCGGAATGGGATTTGACTGTAGTTTAATATACAGGGTGGAAATGCTGAGGCTTACCAAAAGTATCTTTGTTCCGAATTAACCGATTTAACTTTACGATCTCTCAATTTACTTGTTTTACAATAGATTTCAATGTGAAGAAAAAAAATTTTATTTTAAAATTTGGGGGAAAAAATGAAAAGCGCGTGTCCCAAAAAATTGCATTCTTTAAGGTATTCATTTTTTGTCAGAGGAAGGTATAAGTGTGGTTTACAAGTTCTAAAATTATTGGATTGGGAGTGCCACTGGTTTTCGTGACACAAATTCAAGCGTCAAGTCTTCTATGGCGCACGGTAGGAAAAGAAATCAACTTTTGTCGGAAATTCCGCCTACTTTTCAATTTTTAACCGATCTTAATCGTTCTTAGCTGAAAATTTTCTTACTTAATTTTACTTTTAATTGGGCACTGCTACTTTTTTTAATATTTGAAAAATAACCTTATAAAATTAGTTGGAATCCAAAATTTTGTTTAGCATTGATTTAAGCACTCTACACGTTGACTAATTTTCGAATTATTTTATCATTTCAGGGTCAAAACAATAATATAATAACTCTTAGCATTATATAACTCTTAGCCCTATCTAGCCCAAAATGGCCTAAAATGCTAATTAATCTACATTTTCGCGCTGTCTATTTCGCGATTGACATAAGAAATGTATAATCAATAAGACATGATTATTTACATTATTCAACTCAAATGCCTTACATTGTTATTCTAAGAAATTTAATCACAACACTCTGTACTTCTAGTTTACAGTTTCTCTAGGCTTCTAATTCGCAGCTGTCACAAATATAATGATATTTTTGAGCGATAAGATATGAGAAGAGTTTTCTTGACTTAAAATGATCCTAAATGATAAAAAATGTTGCGAATTAACAGATATGCAAATTAGTCTATATTATGGTGTATTTTATTTGTCAATTGACTGCCTTAATAAACAATGAATTAATTCTACTTACTGGCACCCTTTTAAATAATAAATTTACTCAAGTACCTAGAATCTTTATTTTATAATAGAGTAGGATGATCAATGTAGGTTTATGTTTTCTTGAACAAAATGTAAAAATATTTCAATAATTCAACATTTCAATATTTATAAGCCCACTTTGAACAATCAACTTTTTAATAATATATTTTAATACTATAGGTATACCCTGAAAGAAAACATTTAAAATGCAATAGTTCTCTTTTATATGTCTTACTTTTAGAAGTAAAATTTTATTTCTGAAATTAAAGAGCTGCAAAATTCGTTTAATATGATGATGGCAATCTTGAACGACTACTTTGTCATAAATTCGCCTCCTTTTTATGGAACTTTGCTTTCAGGAGTCCATTCATTCCTTTGGTTGATTTCTTATAGAGTTGCACATTTCGTACTACACACATTCGTACATGAGAATTAAAATTATTATAACATGTAAATAATGTGACATTCAAAGTATTAATAAATATTAAAAACAATAATAATACATTTTGATACATTTCCTTACATTTTTCCTCTTATCTTTTCAGAAAAGTTTTATACCAATAATGTGAGTGTATAATCCATTTCTTAGGAATGCAGTTCGCTTTCTCTATAAAAATTAAATAACGAACTTTATTAGCCTTAATTGAATATTCACAATATTCACCCAATCACAATACTGCTTATTAATTCTTTAATAATAAAAAGTCTAGTTACAATTTTACTTTGAAAACAATTTATGCATAAATATAATAGTAAGCTTCGTAAAATTAAAGGCAAACCTTCCTCGCGAAAGTGTATATCGTGAAAAAGAGAAGGTTTATTGTCATTCTTTTCTCGCGAAAAGATGAATATGATTCCGATTGACTTTTTCTGATTATTAAAAGCTTTATAAAGTAATCAACGTAATAAACCTATATATGCACGGCGTCAGCTCAAGTATGCTGTAATACTGTTTTAAACGTGATTTACAGATATTACCTATCTTTTTCTTTCTGCGATAATGTTATCTATGTTTATTGACTTACTAACTTTCTTTTAGATGTCTAAGGAAGTAAGTTAGTAAAATTAGAAGCATACGAATTTTTTTATCATGATTATTGACTCAAGCATATTACTCGCGAATTATATTCGATATTTGATATGCGATCTTATAAAGCTTTATAATTATATTCATTGTGAATAATTCCTGAAAATAAAATCAAGAATCTAACGACTAAATTTGGGCAAACACAAAAAAATATTCCCATTGCAATCTTCAAAAAAAAAAATTCAAAAACATCTGTTAAAAGATCTT
>JAAAKG020142102.1:0-11694 GCA_010014905.2 Druon quercuslanigerum
GTGAATTTTCAATTTAAAAAATTATTTTTCAGCAAAATTGTTGAAACCTCAACTAAAACATACTATTAATTGTCAACCAAGCAGTTGAATATTTAACAAAAAAGATGAGATTTTTGTCTGAAAATAGATAAATTTCCCCATTAGATACTTTTTTTTAGCAAAAGGACGAATTTTTAACAAGAAACATTAATTTTAAATCAAGAAAGTTAATTTTCTACCAAAAATGACGAATTTTCAACGAAACAGTTGAAGTTTCTACTAACAAAATTAATTTTTAATCAAAACTGAAATATTTAAATATTCAGTTCTCAAAAATTATCTTTCAAACAAGAAGAAAAAAAATTTCAACCCAAAAAGAAGAATTAAAAAAAAATACTTAAGTTTTCCGTAAAATCTAATTTTCAACCAACAAAGATGACTTTTCTACCAAAAAAAAGGTTACTGTTTAACAGAATATTTATTATATTTCGTAGACTTTTCAATAAAAAATAATTGACTTTCAACCAAAAATAGTAGGATTTTCTTGTAAGTTTTGATTAATTCAGTTCGAATTTAAGTAAAAGAAAAAAAAGGCACATTTTGAAAAAAACAGTTGAATCCTCAACCAACAAAACTTAATTTAAAAGAATTAAAAATGGAAAAATTAATTATTAAGTCACAACAAATAATTTAGAAATAAAAATAAATATAAAAAATAGATCAATTTTCAACCGAAGAGATAAATTTTCATCTAAAATAACGAATTTTCAACCAAAATAATTATTTTCTAGCAAAATCGTCGGATCCTCAACTAAAAAATAAAATTAATTTTTAACCATATAGTTGAATATTTATTTGAAAAAAGATTAAATTGTTACCTGAAAAGAGATGAATTTTCAACTAGAGTTGAACTTTTATCCAAAAAAGATGTACTTTTACACCAAAACATAAATTTTTTAACATAAAAGACAAATTTTCAACAAAAAAGATTAATGTAATTCTGAAAAGGACGAATTTTCAACATAATACTTAAAGTTTTGACTAAAAAAAAATAAATTTTCAATTAAAAATGGAATAGTTGAATATTTAGTAAAAAAAATTAATTTTCTACCAAAAAGAAAAACAAGGTTTCAAATAAATATTTCAATTTTTGATCAATAAAATGAATTGGCAAATGCAATGCTAAATCCTCAACCAAATAATTAATTTTGAACAAAATTGTTGAATCTTCGACCAAAAATTATCATTAATTGTCAATAAAACAGTCGTATTTTTAACAAAAAAAGAGATTACATTTGTACCAAAAGAGATCCATTTTCTAAAAAAAAGATGAATTTTCAAAAAAGTACAAGAACTTTAACAAAAAATATTAATTTTCTACCAAAAGAGATGATTTTTTTTAAATTGTTGAGTTTTTATGTTGAAAAATCGAATATTTTCAAAAACCCTTGTCTTTTAATCCCGAAAAAATTAATTTTTATCAAAGAAGTTAATCGTCATCCACACAGTTACATTTTTAACTAAAGAGTAAAAATTTTTCAAGCCAAGCAGAAAATTTGGTTGAAAAACAGTTAAATTTTTCACAAAAAAGTTAATTTTTAGCCAAAAAAAACATTTAGGCATGACCAAATTTTAGCCAAATAGCTGAATTGTTACCTAGGAAATTTACTTTATTACCAGAAAGAAGGAATTTCAACAAAATGCATAAATTTTCAATAAAATAGTTAAATATTCAAGAAATTATATCAATTTTAAACTAAGTACTCAGATTTTCAACAAAAAAGATGATTTTACAACAAATAAGATTAATTTAAAAAAAAATGCTATCAAAATATACATACTTTTAACAAATAATTGAATTCTCAACCGGCAAAAACTTGATTTATTCTGAACTAAAAATAGAATGGTAAATTATTAAGTTAAAATAAATAATTTGAAAATCATAATTAGATTTCAAAAAGTAGTTCACTTTTCAACTAAAGAGATAAATTGCATTATAAAATGGTGAATTTTTGTAGAAAAAAGATTTATATTCAACCAAGAAGGTACATTTTTTAGGAAAAGGGCGAATTTTTAAGAAGAAATATTAATTTTCTACTGAAAATGACGATTTTTCAACGAAATAGTTGAAGTTTCTACTAAAAGAAATATTTTTTAATCAAAACTGGAGTAGTTAAATATTCAGTTTTTAAAAATTATCTTTCAACTAAAAAGAAAAAAATTTTCAACCCAAAAAAAAATAATTTTTTAAAAAACAGTGAAATTTTCCGCAAAATTTAATTTTCAACTAACAAAGATGACTTTTCTACCAAAAATGTTACTTTTTAACAGAATATTTGAATTTTCAATTCAGTACAAAAATACTTACCCAAAGAACGACTTAAACAAAAATACAATATTTTATTTATTATATTTAGTAGACTTTTCAATAAAAAATAATTTACTTTTAACCAAAAATAGTAGGACTTTCTTGTAAGTTTCGAATAATTCAGTTCGCATTAAAGTAAAAGAAAAAAAAGACATAAAGGGAAATTTCTTGCAATATAGCAATTACCATATACTTCATACAGAGATTAGTTACATTTTTTTAGAGAGAATCTAAAATGGGATGGAATAAAGTAACTAAAATGATATTTTTCTGAAAAAAATTTCCATAAAGAATTTTTCTTTAAAAAGTTATTAAAAAATGACTAAAAGTGACTTAAGGGATTGTGTGGCAGCACTGCAATTACGGTTAACAAGTATTCGATGGAATGTTCATAACTTGTGGTCAGTTGGCGTATTCTGCATGACTTAAAGAAGTAAAACGTCAAAAATATTATTTATGTGATACTAAAAATGGTAAGAAGTTCTTCAGCAAACACAGTAAGTGTCTGAACATCTTAGCGATAGAAGACCGTTAACATACAAGCAGTATGACAGTGTCAACACAGTGAGTTCGTCATGTGACATCAAGTTAAGTTTCCATAAGTAGAACACAAAACATTTTTCAGAGAAAACGACAAAAAAAACATAAAACCGCAAAGAAAATGAGTAATAAATTACAGACTAGATAGGTGGACTTTAGCAATGGTTTGAAGTCATATCTCAATTCATTATCCACTCATTGTAAGTTCTTTGTTAAATCATTATAACGCCAAAAACCGGTTTCAAATTCATTTACATTTTTTCTCCTACGGACCAGAAGAAGGCAAAGTTGAATGAGAAAAAGGAAAAATAGAAAAAAAAGAGTTTAGGAAGAAGAAGATAGAACAGAAAGAAGACTTCAAAGGTATAGTGAGACAAAGGTAGTAGTATACCTATCAAATGTAGTATACCTACCAAAAATGGTTTCTTAAAATATTGTCTCGAACTAACAAAATTTTTATTGGGTTTTACTGGGGATTTGTTAAAACCTTCTTAGGTTTATTTTTTTTGCTAAATTGATGCTGAAGAAAAAGAAGAAGCAGATAAGTTTTTGAATGAAAAGTATTTTAGACTGTAACAACAATGATGTCATACTCTAAAAAATTGGTTTATTTGGGCCAACTATTTGGTTTGTAAAATATCCTGCCCGTAATTTATTAGTTGGGACAACCATTTATAAGTTGCTGTTACTAATTGTATAGTCACTGCAACTAATAAAATTGGTGTTCCTACTAATAAAGTAGCAGTATCAACTAATACAATAGCAGTAGAAAAATTTTTAAAAACTAATTAATTGGTCCAATTAACCTTTTTTTTCGGTGTAGATACACACATTTGTTATGAAAACAGAATTGTAAATCGTAAATTGTGAGTTTTTTAAGGGACGCCACTGATCTAAACGAAAAAGATATGTTACAATGCATAGTCAATCCCTAACATAAAGTGTTATCTGATCAGTGACCTATCCCACAAAATCTATTTTTACTCGAAAAAAAGAGGCGCGCTACGCACGCAATTATTATTTTTTCTATCACACGTAATTTTTTAAATAAAATATTATTATTTAATGAATATAGATCATCATACCGTTGTAGTTTTGATTAAAAATACCAATTTCCAACGAAAACACCTACATAATCTAAAGTTGTTTAAAATTGTTAGTATACATTTGAAGACAAATTATTTTTGTTTAAATTAAGCGATTTTCGATAAAAAACGCTAACATGACACATTATTGTACAGATATTTTAAATATTCTTTAAAAATAATAATAATTATAATTATAATAATTATTATTTTTGTTTTGAAATACTTATTTTGAGTATTTCAAATCTAATGTTTTTTGTTTAAAAATATATATTTCTGTTAAAAACCGCGAATCAAACCGAAAAACGTACATTGTTAAAAAAAATCTTTGAAATCTAATAATCTTTTATTAAAACTATCTATTTCCGATGTAAAAAGTTTGGTTTAAAAATGCATTTTTAAACATTAAATCTTTTAAACATGGTTAGGAGAATACACAATTCTTAATTTTTTAATCTTTGAGTTGAAAAAATTATTTTAATTAACTTTGACTGCTTGGATTCTATGTTACGTTAATTCAATAGAAAAAATTAAATTTTGTATTACAAAGTGATAGAGAGATTTGTTTCATTAACCAATATTATCGAATTATTAATAACTATCTAAAAAACATTACATTTTTTATCTAGCTAAAGTTTTCAGAATTTTGATTTTAAACAATTTTATTCACTTTCTTTGCAATTATGAAGACGGGTTTCCCAAAAACAATAGTTTCGAGACAAATCGAAAATGGCCTGATAAATCTATTTGTAAGAAGAATTTTTTTATTAATTTTTGTTTGTTTACAAAACAGAAGAAAGCCACAATAACAGTCAAAAGTCCTGAAGTTTGCAAACTTTCTTTAAAAGAAAGAATAAAATAGAATGACACACCCAATCAATCATAAACACAGGTTGCCAGAAAACAATATTTTTCGAGGCAGTTTCGATATATTGTGAAAATAGCACCATGGGCTTTTTAATAATTGGAAATATCACTTTACTCAAGATTCAATATTTACAAACTAAAATGATGAAATTATGCCAAAAGGGTCATCTTATCTTTTTTCAATAAATCTTTCCAAATGAATTAAGAAATCTGATTGTTGTATTTATAGATTGATAAGATTCAAATCGACATAACCATGGAGCAACAGAAAACCAATTGAATCTGAATCATAAATTATATAATCTAGTCTTTAATTATTCAAAGTATAAATGTTTGCAAAGTCCTAAAAATCTGTCACTTTCTAATATTTTTTTATAAGCAAAAATCAAGAACACATACCAAATTTTTTAACTTCATCCTTATGATAATCATCAAATCTGAACTATCAATAGTGACATCAAATTCTAAAAATAGTTGCTGTCAGTAAATTTGGATATTCAGGAATTAACAACATTCTTTTATAACAACATTCAAATCCTTTTCTGGGAGTCACTTTTACTTTTAAATTATCTAATTATTGTAAGATATTGCTATGTTTACATCAACCTCGGTAACCAAATTTTGCACACAAAAACATTTCTTGCATCGATGACAACTAACTTTAAAATCCTTAACGAATATGTTGTCAATTCAAGAAATGGTTTCCACAATTCCAGACATATCAATGAACTCAAGTAAGAAAGGAAAACCTCCCTCGAAATTAGATCTTATCCAAGGAGATTTACAAGCTTAAATAATGACATTCTTCCACAAGTCATTTATTATTTTTTTGGATAAACTTATCCAAATTGAGAAATCTAATTGTTGCTTAATGATACAAATGGAATTTTCTCTTAAATGAAAGGTCAAAAAAAGTTATTTGTCTCAAAAGGAATCTTTTAGTAGCAAACTAAGAGAAAAATATTTTCAATTGGTGCAAAACAAAACAGGCAAGAGGACCATGCTTTTGTTTCAAAACAAACTTTTCTCTACATATTTCTTTTTTTATTCTTTAAAGTGCCATTGTTTGCAAAGTGCTAAAAATTTATAACATACTCTGCAATATTTGTTTATAAACAAAGATCAAAAACACATACCACATTTTTGAAATTTATCCTTATGACAATCAGCAAAACAATTATCTTAAATTTCACTAGTCTCATGACTAATTCGGAGATATAATTTAAGATAACAGTTGTCAACTGTTTAAAGTAATTTCTGTGAGTTTGTGTTCATTTTTAGCAATCAACAACATTCGTTTATAAAAAGATCCACATTTTTTTTTCTTTTACTCACTTTTACTTTCAGATGAGATAATTATAAGATATTGTTATGCTTATATCAATCTCGGTACCAAAATTGGCATACAAAAACATTTCTTGCATCCATGATACCTAACTTTAAAATTCTTGAGGAATATGTAACAAAGGTAATCCTCCCTTGGAATTAGATCTCTTCATAGGAGAAAGTTACATTTTGTGCGCAGCTATATTGCACACTTACAACAAAAGCTTCATCCACATCGATTTGATATAAAAACAGATCTTGTTCTCTTAACATTCCTAAACGAAGAAAACATCCCCAATAAAAACCACCACTTTGATGACAAAGAGTCATTTTTAATAAACAATGTCTACATATATAGAAAAAATCCTGTTTTTCGTACCGAAATTTCGGATCAAAAAACCCCTTCCCCGAAAATTCGTACCGAAAAAATCCTGCTATTCTTACCGAAATTTTAACATACGGCCTTAAATAAAAATGAAAATCGACTCGAAATAGGGTCATGTCCATCGATCTTGTTTTTGGAAGGAAATCCCTGGGTGTTCTAGATACGAGCCTTCAAGCTCTCACCCTCTAGAGCAACGCGGCGCTTTCTTTAAAAAGCTCAAGTTTTACCTTTGCGTAAAGCTCCCTCGTTGTCATTTCTTCCGTGTATGTATTCCTCGGTTTGAATGCGTGTTAGTAAAGCACAGGTAAAATCCTACACACAGCGTGTGTGCCTACCGTTGAGCTGCGACATTTGCCTGTTAATAATAATAATAATCAACTGATCACAATCACCACTCCGGAGGAACATCGCGGTCACGTGGAAGAGGGTCAGGGCATGTTGGGAATTTTTGAAAAATTTGTCGACTCGCGATTTTTGAAAATTTCTGGTATGCAACGTGGACGCGGCGATACCACCTGGCCACCTTGCGCACGTTTTGCCTCGACTGGACGTCTCACAGGGAAGACACGATCGCGGAACCACTCACACAGCTGGTAGCCACGAGAGCTGGTGGGTTTACTATCGGTTCGGATTGTGCGCCCCGTGTCCCACTCCTACACACGAGACAGGCTCGGTTGTAGGCGAAGAAGAGCCCGAGTCAACTCTTCGGCAAAACAAAAATCGACTCCACTCTTTTAATTTGAATTAGTAAAAATTCTACTAATTAAATCAGTTTATTGACTTTTGACTTCTAATTAAATATTTAATAATATTTACTAATGTAATTAGTAAAAAATTTATTAATTAATCAGTTTCTTGCATTTTAACGAATATTAAACTTAATTGAATCACGCAATCATGGGCAATAATACAAATTTATTATTCCGTGTCAGTTAAAGTGATAGTTGAAAAAAATATTTTCATCGATATAAAATGTTCGTTGGTTTTGAAACCTAATAAAATACACCGAAAAAAACACATTAAAGATAATTTTACGTAATAGAAGAATTTTTTTAAATCTCGCTATAAAGATCGTTTGCGTAGCGCCACTCAAATGAAGACAAGCGTCTGCAAACGTTCATTTTTCGGAATTTTTTACTAGAATTTTTTTAAAAACTGACTTAAATATGTATTATGATGGACTAAATATGATTGTTTAATTTGTGGAAGAAGATTTAATTGATTGTCCGAAATTGATTCAAATAAGGTTTGCCTAACCTTAGTTGAGATAGATTTGTTCGTATTGAGTTAATCGTAAATGCCGGCCATTTACAGGTAAGTTTGAAAAGCGAATAATTAATTTTCCCGTGAACAAAATGTACTAGAAAAAATTCGCCAAAACTTAGGAATCTAAATAGGAAATTAAAAATTTGCTCTATTCCCAATACCTAATTCGTAGCCTTGGCGATTTTTTTTCCCCTAGTTTTTGTCAGAGAAAAGTTTACATTTGACAGAAAAAATTCTCTTATTTACATAGATATTACTAAGTTTCTGAAAATACTGGGATTTATAAAATATGAATTACCTCGTAAAAAATAATGATTTAAAATATGAAAAAATTGACGAAAATCCAATATTTGCGTTAAATTTATTGTTTATTTTGATTTCGCTGTGAATTATATTCAAAATTTCTAAGAGTTTGTAGCGAGTTCTATCTGTAAAACGATATTAAATAAATTTATATAAAAAACTACGTAATTGTATTGCTTACATTAAACAATATCCCACTGTTTTTCGAATCCTGTTTTCAATTTAAATTCATTAATTCAAATCTTACTGCTCAATCAGTAGTTTCGCGACCAGGTCCATAATTTTGGATAACTGAATTAATTAGTAATTTTTATTTATCTCATTAAATCAGTAAATTTCTACTAATTATCAGTAGCTCATTTCTAGCTATGGAAATTAGTAGAAGTTAATTGGTAATCAGGTATATTTTATTAATTCACATATAGAGAGCATAGATTCTAAAATTGAAGTAATTCAAATTAGATTAAAATCAAATTTAAAATCATTCCTATATCTTCATCTCCGGATTATCCCCTAAAATGGTCTCTGAAAGCGTCTCTAGCCCCGCCTGCCTCATATTGCAGTTCCCTTTGCTATTTCTCATGTTGACAAATTCTGTACTTTAATTTCCCTTTATTGCTTTATAAAGCAGTTTCTTTTTTCCTTTTAAGTCGTTTTGTATTTTCTTTTCAATTGATATTATTACTATTCATAATATGCATTAGTAAATGCGCATTCTAATAAAATAAAAATTATTATTCAATATTTTATTGCAAACTGTATCGTTTTTCCAGACATTTAATTTTTTTATATTCAATGTAGATATAATTTAGGCAAAAAAAGTTGTTAAATAAAATGTTATTGTATCTTGTGTCCTTTTTCTATAAAATTTTTAGATTTTTAATATATTTTTTTAACTAGAGTTTATAAAAAACTTATAGATATTTTTTGGTTTAAAAACTTTTGTCTTTTAAATTTTTTCCTCTCTTGTGTCGGTTTTCCAAAAATTTAATTTTTTTATTTTTAATCTTTTTTTTTTTGCGATTGAAAGAAAATCTACTCATCCTATCTAAAAATAATTAACACCAAATTTATAGATCTTTTTGGGGTTAACAACTTTTGTCTATTAATTTTAGTTCGTACCTTGCATTCTTTCAAAAAAATTAATTTTTTTATTTTGAATGTTATTTTTGACGGTTAAAACAAAATCTACGTATCCTATCAAAAATTATTAATGACAAATTTGAATGATTTTTCGCTATTATTTGGAAGAGCAACTTTTGTCTTTTTTTCACAGCTCTTACGGTTCGTCCAAAAATTTTTTTTTATTTATAATGTTGTTTTTTTACGATTTAATCAAAAACTGCGCATCTTATCAAAAAATTTTTAAAAATGTGTATCCCTTTTTTGAATAAACAAGTTTTGTCTCATAATTATTTTGCAGCTCGTGTCGTTAGTTCAAAAATTTATTTAAAATTTTTTAAATGTTTTTCACGGCTAAAAACAAAAACGTCGCGTCCTATCAAAAAGTGATTGGTGACAAATTTGTAGATCTTTTCACGGCACTCCATTTTTTTATTTTATTTTTTTCGTATCTTGCGTAGGTTGACGTCAAAATAGAATTTTACATTTTTCATAATTTTTTGTACGATCAGAATTTGAATTTTCAACTTTTCGAAAAAATTCAAAAAGTTCAGGGGGTCTCAAAACGTGTAGGTTTGATGAAATTCGACAAAGTAAAATTTTACAAGAAACCAATACCTTCTTATTGGAATGAGAATGTAATAATAATAATTTTCCTTAAAAATACAAAAATTGTTTGGACAAAAATTAAAAACAGGAATGAAAAATGAGTAGGCAACCAAACAAATACCTTTCCTTCTCTTTTTTAAATTTCTTTCGTATTTTTTAATTTTCTTATCATCAAATCAGAATAAAAAACATTTTTTAATAATATTCACCAACGTTTTGGTACTCACACAGCATTCTTTATCTAAGACAAATTTGAGCAGGTAGGTAGACGAAAGAAATAAAAAAATAGAAGGAAGGAGATTTGGTTGATTGCTTTCTCATTTTTCTTTTCTCTTTTTTATTTTAGTCCTAATCTTTTTTTCTTTTTTAGAAATTTTTTTTAATTATAATTTATAAAGGTTTTTTTTTTTTAATTACATTAGGAACATTTTATGGTGGTTGTACTTTGGTCATTTGATTCTTGGTTTTGCAAATTGTCAAAAACATTTTCCGGAAGATTATCATTTTAGTTAAAAATTTTATTATTTGGTTAAAAATTTAACATTTTCCTAAAAAGACATCATTTTAGGTTGCAAATTGAACTGTTTTGTTAAAAATAAATCTTTTTGGGTTGAAAATTCCGCTGTTCTCGACATTAAACTTTTGTTTAAAGTTTATATTTTGTTTATGATAAGTTAACTGAAAGATTTTTTTGAATGGAAACTATTTTTATTGAAAATTAGTCTGTTTGATATAAAAAATCATTTTTTTCAGTATAAATAATGCATCTTTTTTGGAAAAAATGAGACTGCTTGGTTGAAAAATTATCACTCTAATTAAAAAGTCATAATTTTTTATTAAAATTTGTTTTAGAAAAAAATTGATCTGTCTTTAATAAAAATGCAATTGTTCGGTTGAAAGTTCAACCCTTTTTTAAAAATTTTTATTTAATTTAAAAATTCTCATACTTAAGCAGAAATTTCACCTTGTTTGGAGAAAAATTTGGTAAAAAAATCCAGCAATTTTGGTGAAAAGTCATACTTTTTGGTTAAAAATTGTGTTGTTTTGTTGAAAATTAACTATTTAGTACGAAATTTACTTTTTGTTTTAATTTAAAATTTGGTATTGCAAAGAAGACCGAAGTCTCTTCTGGATGAAAATTCAACTTTCATTTTAATTTTTTTTTTAACTAAAAATTCATCTGTTTCAAGAGATAAAAAGACATATTTTTGGTAGAACATTCTACTGTTGTTTTGAAAACTTAACTATTTCGCAGAAAATTTACTTTTTGTTTAAAATTTATATTTGGGTCTTGAAAAATGAACTAAAATCTTTTTTGTAGAGAAATGTTCAATATTAACAAAAAATTGTCGTTTTTATTAGAAATTCTTTTATTTTAGAATAATTTTCATCTACCATAGATAAAAATGAAACTATTGGTTAGAGAATTAAACTATTATGTTAAAAATTCATCCTTTTTGGTTGAAAAAAGTTCGTCTTTTTAGATTAAAAATTCAATTTATTTCACAGAAACTCATTTCTTGTTTAAAAATTGAAATTTTTATCGTGAAAAATCACTCGAAATCTTTTTTTAACAGAAAATCTAAATATTTTTCGAAATAGTATATTTTTCATTTGAAAATGCATTTATTCTAGCAGAAATATCGTATTTCTCATGAGATCCAACTTTTTGGTTAAAAATTATTTTTCCTTTCTTGACTGTTCAACTATTTTGTTTAAAAGATTTGGTTGAAAATAATAAACTATATGTAATAAATAACAAATCACTTTCGGATATACTTCCGAATAGCACCCACCGACGATTTTCTTGAAAGTACGTATACTTACGTATTTTGATGCGCTGA